>PVLD010020482.1:0-33810 GCA_004027595.1 Dinomys branickii | reverse complement strand
ATAGAAGTAGCCCAGGAAAGGCATATTTTACAAATTCCTTAGTCATGAGGTTTGTCCTTATCTTCACAGTTTAGGCCCTCTGGTTTACTCTGTCCTTGGGCGGCTACACATTGTAACAGCTTAACTCCCGGAAGGGGGAAAGGAGGGTGGTTTAGCACAGCTCATGTATCATTGTTACTAGAGAAAATTTCTCTTACAAGAGATGACCAGCAACTGTCATAACAGGCATCAGCTAGCATCAGCCAAAGGCACTGTCAAGCAGTGGTAGGAATCAGGAGCTGCTGTGAATTTAAATCATTGTCCACTGGCAGCAGCATCTGGAGCAGCAGAGACACTAGAATGACTGGTGTCAGCAACAGATGCTAACTGATGATCAACAGCAGAGACAAGAGGCGTCAAGCAGAAGCTGCCAAGAACCTCTGATAACGCCCAGGACTTGCCTCCTTTGCACGGAGCTAACAATAGTGGTCTAAGACCCGTGACTAGCCATTCAGAGCCATTGGCTCTTAAGTCTGGTGCTCATAGCAGAACCAAACTTTGCTATTGCACAATTTGTATCTAAGTCAAGCAAAAGAACCCGCTACTGTTTGGCAGCAAAGATAGTTCAAATTGGTGTTTCTGGGGAACAAATTCCTTATGCTGAATATGATCATTATGTATATCTAAAATATACAATAAACATAATTAATAATAGAACAAATTAGTGATTCTATCAGGTAGCAACTCCTGGAATGTTCTCCACTACTTTACTGTGCTCCTCTCACCGATAAAACCACTCTTAGTTATTTTGAAACCCTCATCTAACTCCAGAAGCCCTAACATTTCTGAATTGGATTCAGATATTTGCTTTGTGTCTTCAAACTTGTTTCTCTTGTGTTTTAGAATGTCTGGTAATTCTATGTTAGAAGTTGGATATTATATGTTGAGGTATCTAGGCATCTGTGTTTCTGTTTATCTCATTAGGCATTACATTATGTTTGCTGCTTCCTGTAGCTATAAATTTTTGAGAATTCAGTTTCTTTTAGTGTCTTTGTTTTTGCCTCCACTGTTGTCTGGGTTTCTTGAGAAGTTCTTTCACAGACTGTGGAATCTGGAGTCTTTCCACTGCGATTCACATTTTATAAAGCAGCCCTGTTGATGTAGTATCAAGGTACAGGTAGAAGAGCATTCCATAGTCTTCTGCTATTATCTGTAATCTTTAGTCAGCCCCTGCTCTAGGCTAAGACATTCATAAATCCTCAGCCCTTTTTCCCTTAGGTGAGGCAGAAATGCCAGAGGGGATTAGAGTTAAGTTATTTCCTTTCCATCTCTTCAGTCAGGCTCCTCCCAAGTAATTTCCCTTGGGGGGAAGAGGGAGAACAAAATTTTCTGGTCTTACACCTCTGAAAGAAGCACCTGAGGTTTATTCTTCAGTTTTTGCCCTGAGAATGTGACAGCTCGTGGAAGTAAAGCTCCTGGAAGTAAAACTCATGAAAGTATAGTGAATGCCCCCCACACACCCAGGCTGACCACCCCAAAGAGATTTCAGTTCTCAGACTTGTGTACACTGAGCCTCCAGCAACTAATCAATTACAATTTTAAGAGTCACAAATATAGTGGCTTCATTTCTAGTCTTCTAATGTGGGGTTTTAGTTCCTGGGATTGAGACTAATCTATGATTCCCTGAGTTCATTTATCTCTTTATTTTTCAGGGTAACAGTTTTGTTGATGATCGCTGTTTTCTGATATCTCTTCCAAGAGGTAATTGCACTTTATTCAGTTTTTTCCTTGATAAAATGGGAAGAATAACTCCAAATTTTGCTTTTGCAATGGAAACCAGAAATCTTAGTGAACAAATTTTAAAATGGATATATTAAACAAATAAATCTTCAACATGGAAACAATATCCATGTAAAACCCTTCTTTAGAGAAGATTAGAAAAGAAGCTTTTATGCCTTTTTGCCCACCTCTGCACAAGATTTTACTCCTTAGAGAAAAGAACCAGTTACCAAATTTTACAATTTTAACATAAAAGTGAGATAGCATATGTTAGAATCTGTTAATTACACATACCAATTCTAATGCTTTAAGTGTTGTACAATCATTATGCATGTGGCACAGTGAAGAGGAAGCTGTTCTTTGTCTAATTAATACTTACCCACCCCTCTGTTTCTTACTTTTAGGACAAGAAAGGTCCTCAGTGACAGTTGGGCCACTTATTATTCTGCTCTTCTCCCACAAATATACTTTTGATATCCTCAGATATTGGCTTAAAATTGGCTTTCAATGCTTAAAAGTTTGGATTGACCATTTCAGTGCTTCACACTGTTCCCAAGCCTAATGTTATTCCAACCTTACAGGACTCCAAACCCACATTCTGAGAATTTTTTCATCACTGCCCACCCCTACCCCTCATTACAAAACTGCTTTTTTTTTTCTGGCAAAATGTGCTCTATAATTTGCCCCTTGTCACTACTGTGTCCTCTCTAATTTGGCAGAAGTAGCAAAACTTTGCTACTTAATTCACAAGTGGGAAGGAAAAAGGTCAGCAGTAAGGTAAGCACTGCTCAAATTCAGAAAGGTAAAAATCAGAAGAGCACTGAGCTATCACCTTATATTTATAAGACTGGCAGACATTTGTGGATTGCCAGTGCTGACTGTCAATCAGGATATGTAGAAAATAGGATCCTTCTAATATAAGAGTACAGAAATCTGGTAGTGCTGAGAGAACATAAGTACATGCACGTTCTGCCCCTCAGCAGATGACATCTCTGGTATCAATCCCAGCAAAGTCCTTGTGCAAATCTTTAGGAAAAGTGCAAGAAAGTGTGCACCACATTGATGTGTATAGCAACTGGGACAAGGGGACAAGCCATGTGTCCATAACATGTAGACCTTGTAAATAAAGTTAGTTTCATAAAACTACACCCTGAGACAATAATTAGCAATAAGTAACTTATTTGGGATGTGATTTAAGGGAATCACAGAGCAGAGGGGAAGAGTGAACCAAGGTCAATTTGACAATCAACAAAGGGTGCATTATTGGCAGGTTACTTGTTGACAAAAGAATTACAATCACTCTGAATAGAGGGATGCAGTGTTGGGTGTGCCTCAGACTAATCCCAGCTGAGAGAAAATGGAAACATTTGTCCTACCTCTGCATCATCCTCACCTGAGTTGTTGTCCCAGGGTTGTTAATTTATAGGTCATTCCAGCCCAAGCACAGCCCAAAAGAAAGCCTTCCAGCTTAACACTCAAGATACACAGCAGAAAAGTAAAAGAATGTGCTAGAATACTAGATGCTGGTCCAGGGACATAGCTCTGAGGCACAAGTGCCTGCCGGGCCAGTGCAAGGTTCTGAGTTCAATTCCTGGTACAAAGAAAAATAGAATACTAGATGCCAAAGGCACAAGGCATCAATCATTTCAAGGAAAGTTTTTTTAAACATATAGTACAGAGAAAACTACCTAAGAAACAAGAGTTATAAAGCAATGTCATTAATGTAGACAAAAACACAAGCAGAAATACAACCACACGACACATACAATAGTCATATCACAGGCCTGGATAAATTCCAGACACACTGCACAGGACCTTCGTGTGGAGAAGTAAATATGCAGGAAGGTAAGGGATGAGGTACACAGACATGTCCCACAGAAATTGATGCAAATTACAATCTCCTCAGCTCACCAATACCAGGTCCGGGTCAGCCTATCTGTCTTGGTTACTTTTTTCTCCTTGCTGAGACAAAATACCCAACAACCAAAATGAAGGAAAGAAAGGTTTATTTAGCTTACAGTTTGTGGAGGTTTCAGTCCATACTTGGCTGGTTCTGAGGCAGAGTGGCACATGGCAGAGGGCATACAAGCAGCCTCTTCTCTTCCCTTACATTGTAAACAGGCTAACCCCACCCAGGGGGCACGTAGCTCTCACACAGTCTCCATGCCCTTGTATTACACAGGCTCAGGATGTGTACAAAGTAAGCACCCTGGCTTCCTGCTGAATCACTCAGCCAAACCTCTAGAGTCCCCAAGTTGACACAATGTATCAACCATAACATTCCACCCCTTGTCCACTTGGCAATCAGACACATTTCCTTAAACCAGTTTCCAGATACAAAGACATGCTTATATTAGAACCATAACATGTTGCCCCTGTACAAATGAAAATTAAACACTCCCAACTTTTAAAGGCACAAAATAAATATTACCATTCCAAAAGGTATCAACAGGGGAATATAGAGCATTGAGACCAAAGCAAGTCCAAAATCCAGCAGGGCTAACATTGTGTCCTGTAATTCCACATCCAGCATCTAAAGCAACTTGTGGCACACTGTGAGCTCCAAAGAGCTTGCATGAGTCCACCCCTATGGCACTTCTGGTGGTTACAGCTCCCATGGCTTCTCTCTTAGGTGTGCTTTGCTCCCTCCTTGCAGCTTTCCTTAGATGATCCACGTTCCTGCTTTTTCTAAACATTCTAAGGTCTCCAGGGCACCTTGAGCTTCACACTCACAGCCTCACATATTGCCCGCTCTGGGGCACACTGCCTGGCCTCCCAGGCCTTCTGAAATCTGGGTGGAAGCCTCTTTAACCTCAGAATCTTGCATTCTCCTTGCACCTAAAGCCAGGGCCATGTGGATGATGCTAAGGTCTGCTGCCACCTGGAGCAGCAGCAAAACTTTCCTATCTCTTGGCCTTAGGGGTCGAGTGCCTGGATCGCTGGGCACATTGAACCCAATGCAGAGGAGCAAATTCTCTACGCCATCGCCATTCTGGAACCTGGTGTGGCAGCTGCTAACATTCTGGAACATTGCACTCTTTGGCTTCCTTCTCAAGGCAAGGTCTTTCACCTTTGCAATTTTGAGGCTGCAAAGGGTGGAGACTTGCTGCTTGTGTCGCCCTCAGGCCCTCTATTCCATTCTCTTGTTCCTTCTCAGCAATAGAGATCTCCTCAGCCTTATCTTCGCAATCCGCAGCTTTACTGGAGCTTCCTTTCTGGCCAAACTCACAACATTTTAAATCATCCTGCTGGGCTCTTTGCTCTTGATTGTCAATATAAATCTGGCTAAAAGCTCCCAACAGTAGACATGCTACTGCCCCAATATTCGACTGCCTTGAAATTTCTTTTGCCAGATTAATCAGTTCGCTGCCACCCTTAATGTCAGTCTCAGGAAAAGTCTCTGGACACGAGCAAAATGCAGACAAACTTTCTGCCAAGCCATAACATACATCGTCTGAAGTCCAACAACCAATGAAGTCCTTCTTCCCAACAGAAACCTCCTGAACCTGGTCTTTACCAGCAGGATTTCTGTCAGCCTTCTGGCCTTCCGAGCTCTGACCAGACATCTCCAAACCATTCCAAACTCTTCCCACAAGCAATTTCCAAAGGCTCTTGAACCACATGGGCAGGTATAGTCAGAGCAACAACCCCACTCCGCTGGTACCAAATTCTGTCTTGTTTACTTTTTTCTCGTTTCTGAGACGAAATACCCAACACCCAAAATGAAGGAAAGAAAGATTTATTTCACTTACAGTTTGTGGAGGTTTCACTCCATACTTGGCTGGTACTGAGGCAGAGTGGCACATGGCAGAGGGCAAGCATTCATGGCAGCACAGCACAGAAAACACCAGCAAAAGGGAAGAATGGCTGCAAGCAGCCTCTTCTCTTCCCTTACACTGTAAACAGGCTAATACCACACAGGGGGCATGTAGCTCTCACACAGTCTCCATACCCTCCTTTTCCACAGGTTCAGGATGTGCACAAAGTAAGCACCCTGGCTTCCTGCTGAATCACTCACCCAAACCTCTAGACTCCCCAAGTTGACACAATGTATCAACCATAACACTGTCCTACAGCCCCCCCGCCTCAGGGAACTCAGCATCTGAGCACCACATTGAGGAGAAAAAGAGTTTTCTCCTTGAGGCCTGTGGAGTGTTTAGGCAGACAAAACCCCCCATATTAAACACTATGCACACCACCAGTTCATATTGAATGAAAGGAAACCATTTTTTTGAAAAATAATAACTTTTCAAGAAAGGAACTGTAGAGGAATCCAGCCAGTGCTGCAGAAATTTCTCAAGCATTGACTATATAGGTCACCTTATGATAACCAAATTTGGCCAGTAATAAGCCTCGCACAGATGAATATAAATTTTTTTAGCACTTGCAAGTTATTAGTAACGTTGTGGAGAAGGACATGCTTTAGTTTATCTTTCAGTGTGTTACCTATTTGGGACTTCGGGCCGGACCAAGCCATATGATTGATTCTGGAGAAAGTCTACCGAAAGCATTATGTAAAAGGAAGTGATAGCAGGACCTGTGTCCCTGTGGAAAGCCACTGGGACAACACTAGATGCCTTGCTGAGATATGTCCAAAAGGGAGATAACATGATGGTTGACTAAGTCAAGTCTCACTCCTGTGATAATGAAGTCGTATTATCCTCAGCAATCCTGTTCATCATTCCTCCCATTTGCCGTGTTGCTGCTTTTCTTTTGTATCCCAATAAAAGGCTCAGGTGTATAGTAATTGAGGCTTTAGTCCAAGAGGCTGCAGCCTCCTGATCCCATAACTGTCTCTCTCTTGCTTTTCTTTGCATCTACGGGCACCTCATTCTCAGGACCTGTCACCCCAGATGGAAACTGACTACACACCAACATAACAACAGATGGAATGCTTGTCCTTATCATGTTAAATTCTTATGCCTTACTAACTGTCACACCTGAAAAATATGGATAATTTCAAATGTAAGAGTTGAAGGATGCTTTCTTTTGTATTCCAGTTGAGGGCAAAATTCAGTTATTCTTTGCTTTAGAATGGTAAGATTTGGAAACAGAGGCATCCCCCGTTCCTGTTGGTGCCACAAAGTTCCTCCATCATCTTTGATGAGATCTTAGAGACTGAAGAACTCTGCAGTTGGACAGGTGTAGGCCAAGGACTCACTAATCTTGTTCTCTAATTTAAAAATGAATAATGTGCATGAAAAGAATGTATTTGTCCAATGGAATGGTGGGGGAAGGCAAGACCATGGTCACTTATAATGGCAAGAGTGTTTCAAATAAAGAGAAAGAAAACACCCCTAAATGACAAAGATGATTATTCAGTGGCTAGATGTGACTTAGCATGTAGGCTTTCTGCTCATTAATCCAATACCCTCCTTCCTTCTCTGTAAAATGTGCATACATACCCAAATTGTCTGAGGGAGACATTAGGGCATGAGTTTGCCACTTTCCTGATAAAGCTAACTAATCATAATAAAGTCCAATTTCCTCCCTACCACCACTAGCCTCCAGTTATTGTTAGTTGTGTGGAAGGCAGAATTGAGCTTTGGAGGTAGCATTAGGATTTAATGTTTGCCCTTCCAGGCTTTGGTGTCACTTTGGTCAGATGTCTCCTTTTTTATCCAAATTCTTCCTTTTGGCATAGAAATGTTTACCCCATGCTATTTTGTTATATCTAGAAGTATACATATATTTTTAATACATAGAGCTAAGAGTTTGCCTTGAGTTTCAGGGAGTCTTTGGACTGGAACATTTCACAAGTGCTTAAACTTTTAAAAATTTTGAAGATGGACCAAATGCATTTTGTATCCCGAGATGGACACGGGAGTAGAATGCTATATAGTTTGAGTAAGTGCCTTCCAAAGACTCATGCATCAAAGTTTTGTTTCAACCCCATGATGTTTATTGGGAAGAACTTTAATCTTTCAGAGCTGGACCCTATTTTGAGGTTTCTGGGTCTTTGGAGGGTCACACTTGAAGAACATACTGCCACACTAGCCCCTTCCTGTCTCAGCTTCCCGGCTGCTAAGATTTGAACTACTTCGTCTATCATGATTTCCACCAGGGTGTACTGTGCCACCACAAACTCAAAACCACAAGACCAATTGCCCACTGATGAAAAACTCCAAAACTATGGGTTAAAATAAGTTTTCTCTTTCTCAGTCAAACATTCACATTATTTGCTGCAATATTCAATAACACATAAGGTATTAACAAGCTACATCTACATAGTTGTGCCATTTATTATTAATCATATATTAACTATGTCTATATTTAGTTTTTAAGTTTTGAAATTTTTTAAATACTACATTATTTCATCACCTTATTTTCTATCTGATTGTTATTGGACATATTTTGCATGTCCTGCACTAAGTGCTTATAAAGAACATCTTTCTGTTTAGTTTTTTATTTTAAACTGATATTCTTATTTGAAATTCAATTTTTACATGTTGTATTTTGCCTTGCAATACTAAACCCATAGTGTATTTACATTTTGTTTTATTATCATGTTCATGTATGTAAAGCTTGTCTCCACTATTTATTTATTAAATCTGTTGTGGCTGGTGAGGTATGCACCTGGGGTTGAGCTTAGACTCCTCAGTCTTTTCAGGAGATTAAAGAATGTGAATATGAATTAGCTACATCGATGAAAGATTTTCCAGGATGTAATTGATCCTCTTCTTCTGTAGTTACAGTCTACATTAAAGACATTACAAAAATAGAAAATTAAAAAATAAAGACATTACTTTGTTTCTCTACTTCAGTATCTCTAAACACAATTGTCTAGTAAAGGAAGACTAGGTGTTACCTCTACATATCAGTTTAGTGTGTTCAGTATATATCTTGTTTTTTTTTATTTTAAAGAGAAAAGAAGAGCAAAAACAAAATAACACAAAGACAAAAACAAAACAACACTATAACTACAAAAATTATACACAATTTCAAAACAAGATGATAGGAAATCAACAATGGTTGTTGTGTTATTTATTGTTATCTTCTAAGTAGTTGCTCATATTACCAAGTATTGGTATGCAAGATTGATCAAAGAATTAAACATTAACTAACTGTTCCTTTCAATAAACCAATAGAAATTAGCAGTACAATTACCTTAGTTATCTTGTGTGAGTGTATACATACACATACATTTATGTGTGTGTATATATATATATACATATATGTATGTGTGTGTGTGTATATATATATATATATATATATATATATATATATATTTCCCTTCTTTCTTTCTTTTCTTCTTTCCCTCATCCCAGTTGTTCTTTCCTATTAAGCAGTTTCTTTCCTTTTCACAATATCTATTGAACCTTTTAGTTTTCTTTACTCTTTCAGGCTCTTACACTAAGGGGACAATACAGTGTTTACGCACGTGGGTCTGATTTATTTCACTTATAAGTATGGTCTCTTGTTGCATCCATTTATGTATAAAAGCCTCAAGTTATCTTTCTTTATAATTGATAATATTGCATTGTATAAAAATACCACATTTTTCTTATACACTCCTCAGTTAATGGGCATTTTGGTTGCTTTGCATTGACAAATTGTGCTGCTATAAACATGGGCACACATATATTGCTGTGGTATGATGTTTTTAATTCTTCTGGGAAAATACCCAGAAGGGGAATGGCTGAGACTTCTAATCCTAATTTTTTGAAGACTCTCCAGACTGATTTCCGAAGTGGTTGCACAAGTCTGCATTGCCACGAACAGTGCAAAGAGTTCCTTTTTCCCCCACAGCCCCTCCAGCATTTGTTTTGGTTGATTTCTTGATGGCAGTCATTCTTTCTGGAGTTAGATGGAATCTCAGTGCTGTTTTAATTTGCATCTCTCAAGTGAACAATGATGAAACTTTTTTCATGTATTTATTTGCCGTTTGTATTTCTTCATCTGAGAAGTGTATATTCATCTCAGATGTCCATCTTTGGATTGGAGCTTTGAATTTGGGAGATCGGAGTTTTTTCAATTCTTTATATGTTCTGGATATAAGTCCTTTGTCTGAGGGACAGTTGGCTGAAATGTTTTCCCACTCTGTGTGTTGTCTTTTCACTCTATTGGGGATTTCTTTTAAAGTACAAAAGGTTTTTAATAGGATGAGATCCCAGTTGTTGACTCTTTGAAGTGTTTCCCATGCACTTTGGGTTTTGTCAATGAAGACTTTGCCTACCCTTATGTCTTTAAGATTGCAACCTACTTCTTTTCTAGTTGATTTAGTGTTTAGGCTTTTATATTTAAATCTTTGATACATTTTTACTTTAGTTTAGGCCCATTTGTCAAAGACAAGGTGGCTATGTGTTCGTAGTTGTATCTGTATCTTCTAATCTGTTCCAGTTGCCTTGAGGTTTATTTTTTTGCTAGTACCATGCAGATTTAATCATAGTAACTTTGTAGTATAATTTCAAGTCAGAGATTGTGAAACCTCCTGACTTGTCTTTGCTGCACAGGATTGCCTTTGCTCTTCTAGGTCTCTTCTTGTTCCAGATAAATTTTAGGAGTATTTTCTCTACTTCTCTGAGGGAAGATAATGGTGTTTTGATTGGCATTGCATTAAATCTATATAACAATTTTGGAAGTATGGCCATTTTCAATATATTGGTTCTTCCTATCCATGAGCAAGGGATATCTTTCCATTTTATGATATCATCTTCAATTTCCTTTTTCAGAGTGCTGTAATTTTCAATATATATATATATATATCTTTTACTTCCTTTGTTAAATTGATTCCTAATGTAGTCCTTCATTACTATAAGGACTACATTATCTTGAATTTTATTGTGAAGGATGTACTTTCCCTAATTTCTCTCTCAATGAGTTTATTGTTTGTGTACAAGAATGCTATTGATTTTTTAGTATTGACTTTGTATCCAGCCATGCATCTGAATTTGGAGATTAATACGAGGAGTCTTTTGGTGGAGTTTTTGGGGTCTTTTATATTGAATATCATGTCATTTTTAACTTCTTCCTTCCCTATTCTTATTCCTTTCAGTCTCTCTCTGTCCAGTTGCTCTGGATAATGTTTCCAGAACTATGTTGAAAATAAGTGGTGATAGTGGGCATCCTTATCTTGTTCCTGAATTTAGAGTGAAACCTTTCAGTTTTTGTCCATTTAGTATGATATTGCCCCTGGTTTGTCATAGATGACTTTTATCAGATAGAGATAAAGTCTCTATTCCAATTTTCTGTAGAGTTTTTATTATGAATGGGTGCTAGATTTAATCCAAAGCTTTTTCTCCATCTGTTGAGATGATCATGTGATTTTTGTCTCTGGCTCTGCTGATATGGTATATTACATATATTGATTTGTTTACATTGAACCATCCCTGCATTCCTGGAATGAGTCCCACCTGGTCATGGTGTATACTGTTCTTAATGATTTGTTGGATTCTGTTTGCTAGTAACTTAATTGAGGATTTTTACATCTATGTTTCTTAGGAAGATTGGCCTGTAGTTCTCTGTTTTTGGTGTATCTTTCTCTGGTATTGGTATTAGGATAAAACTTGCCTCTAGGAAATTGTTAGGGAGTATTGCTTCTCTTTCAATTTCATTAAAGACTTAAAAAAGTATTGGCATTAAGTCTTCTCTAAATTTCTTGTAGACTTCTGCAGTGAATCAATTGGGACCTGGGCTTTTCTTTGCGGTACTGGGGATCGAACTCAGGACCCTGCGCTTGCTAGGCAAGCGCTTATTCCACTGAGCTATATCCCCAGCCCCTGGGCTTTTCTTTGTTAGTAAAGTTTTAATCATATTTTCAATCTCATGAAATCATATTGGGTTATTCAGAATTTTTATATCTTTTTGATTCAGCTTTGATGCTTCATACGTATCTAGGGATCTGTTCATTTCTTCTGTGTTTTCTGTCCTATGAGAGAAAAAGTTTTCAAAGTAGGTATTGATGATCTTCTGAATTTCTACAGAATCTGTAGTGATTTCCTCCTTTTCATTCCTTATTGCATGAATCTGAGTTTTTTCTTTCTTTTTTGATAAGGTTGGCCAAGGGGCTTATCGATTTTATTTATTCCTTCAAAGAACCAACTCCTTGATTCATTAACTCTTTGTATTGCTTTCTTGGTTTCCACTGTGTTAATTTCTGCTCTGATCTTTACAATTTACCCCCTTCTGTGGGTTTTAGGTTTGTCTTGCTCTTCATTTTCTAGACGCTTGAGGTGTAACCTTAGGTTACCTAGTTGTGCTTGTTCTGTTTTCCTGATATGAAAATTCATCATTATAAATTGCCCTCTTAGGTCTGCTTTCATTGTGTCCCATAGGTTCCAGTATGTTGTATTTGCATTCTCATTGAGTTGGAAATATCGTTTAACTTCTTCCTTTATTTCATCTGTGACTCATTAGTTATTAAGGAGGATATTATTTAATTTCCATGTATTTATGGAGTTTTTGTAGTTTCTTTTGCTATGAATTTCTGATTTCATTGCATTATGCACAGATATTATGCATGGGATAATTTCCGTTTCTTTGCATTTACTTAAGCATGTCCTGTGGGCTAGTATATGATCTATTTTAGAGACTGTTCCATGTGCAACTGAGAAGAACGTCTATTCTGATGATGCTGAGTGGAACAGTCTAAAAACATCTACTAAGTCCACAGGTTGGTTCATTTCTGTTATTTCTTTCCTGATTTTTTTGTCCAGTTTATCTATCTCTTTTTGACAATTTGGTATTGAGGGCTCCTATAATAATTGTATTATTGCTTATTGGATTTTTCATGTCTATTAATAATTGTCTTATATTGTTGGGTGCTGCTGTATTTGGTGCACATACATTTACGGTTGTTATCTCTTCCTCTTGAAGTTTCCCCCTAACAAGTATTTAATGACCTGCTTTATCCCTTTTGATCATTCTTGGTTTGAAGTTGGCATTACCTATAAGAAAGAATAGCTACTCCTGCTTTTTTCTGGGTTTCTGCTACATGAAAGATTGTTCTCCTTCTTTTGATTTTCAGTCTATGAATTTTTTTTGCATTAAATGTGGGGTTTCTTATACACAGCATATTGTTGGATCTTGTTTCTTGATCCACTTGGCTAATCTGTTGCTTTTGATTGTTGAATTGAGGCCATTTTACATTGATGGTTATAATTGCTATGTATATGCTTATTTTGGTCATGTTTCTTTCCTGCTGTTGCTTCCCTGATTTTTCCCTGTTTAGTTGCTTGCCCAGCCTGTGGTTTCTTTCTGTTGTTGTTCTTGGAATTGTGGTCATTTTTATTTCTTTCTAGAATATCTTGCACTACTTTTTGTAAGGTTGGCTCGATGGTCATGAATTTCTTCAGTTGTTCTTTGTACCTTATTTTTCGATTAAATTTGAAAGATAGTTTTTCAGGGTACATCAATCTGGGCTGGAAGTTGTTTTCTTTCAGGACTTGAGATACTTCACCCCAAGCTCTTCTTGAGGATCTGTGTTGAGAAGTCTGCTGTGATTCTACTGGGCTTTCCTTTACTGGGTCTGTTTCTTTTTTCTAACAGCTTTTAATATTTTGTTCTTGTGCTGAATTTTTGGAATGTTGATTATTCTATATCTTGTTATAGTTTTATTTTGGACATGAATGCTTGGGGCTCTAAATGTTTCATTTATTTTTATGTCAAATTCTCTATCCACACTTGGGAAGCTTCCTGTCATTATTTTTATAAAGAGTTTTTTATGTCATTTATGCTGTCTCTAGCTTTCTAATTGATCTCAATCAATCTTTTTTATTTTATTTTTCTTTCCTTTGTCTTGTAGCTGTTGGATTGATTTGCTAATTTTAAGATATCTTTTTTTCATTATCACTATCTGTAATTCTGTCTTCATGATCTGAAATCCTATCCTCTCCTTTGTTCAACCTGTTACATATACTTTCAATGGAGGTTTTAATCTCTTGCATTTCTATTTGGATCTGTTTCATGGATTCCATTTCTTTCCTATGAAGAAACCTATAATGCTTGGCATTATTAGTTTCCATCACTTTTCTCAGCTCATCTATTTTTTTTTATCTGAGTCTTCTCTAATATCTTTGATTTTAGGCATCATTTTTCTGTACCTGAGAGATTCTTTTCTCTATGGCTTTTTCCACTTGTTTTTTTTTTTCCACTTCTGCTACTATTTTAGCAAGTTCCAGTGTTTGACTGCCAATTTCGTCTATCTCGTTGATTACTGGGTTTGTCGTGGGTGGGCTGGGGTCTGGGTTACATTTTGCTTCTGCATCGTGTCATTTTCCATTTTCTCTTTTTTATTTCATTTTTTATGTCAGTACTTGCCAGGTTCTTATGATATATAGCTGTATGGCTAGTATTTAGGTCTCCCTAGAGGGTGTCCGTTCTTCAGGGAGGTCTTCAGGATGTAGGTAGGTTTTTATAGCTATCCCAAGGCCCTAACTTCCCAATTTGTAAAGGATGCAGTATTACTATTTTGCTCAGCTCCTAATCATTTGATACTGAACTGTGGTAGTGATTATGACCTCATACAGTCCCAGTGTTATCATACAGGGGAGAAAAACTATTTATAATATATATGACATACTGGCTAAAGTAATACAGTTAAGAATAACAATAGTTTCAAGTGCAGCTTAGCTAGTGATAAACTATGGTAACCTGTTACCTCTGACCATGGGAGTAAACTCTAAAGCTATGTAACAAAATCAAACATATTCTCTGCATATGTATGCAGTGATTTTCCCCTTAGTCAGGTGATTTTACCCTTCTGTTGGGAGCAGGGGTTTAAGATGATTAAGGAATAGGATAAAGTGATGAATGAGGTCAAATATAGCAGAGTTGGGACTGGAAATTAGTGGATGATCACCCAAGGTTGGGAAACTGGAGGAAACAGGATGGAAAGAGTGAAATAGAATATAAAGGAGAAGTCTGAAAGGGCAGAGATCATGTTTAGTCACTTGGAAGTTTAAATTCAAGAAGCAGTTGATGAAAGAGAAAAAGTGAGTCAATAGAAGAGAATGGACAAAAAGGTAAGAAACCTAAATATTGAAAAAGGAAAGGAAAAGAGTAAAAGAATGGAAATACAAAAATAACTATCAAGTACAGAATAAAACAAGATGACATCCAATCAGATCCAGTCAGACAAACAAGGGAGAATGAAATTAGCAAAATACCTCTCATGCTTACAGTCCTGAGATAGGGTCCATATTTAACCCCAGAAATATGTTGGGTGTGTTGGGCATTGAGATGATCTTGGTCTCTGGATGTGGTGGAGTTCTCTGGAATTCAACCACTGGCTCCTTGATCCTGTGTCAGACACTTCCACACTGCTGGTCTCACCAATTAGTCTGCCCTCCAAGGGCATGTGTGCACCCATGCACCTGGAGCCCTGCTGTTGTCCTGAGTCTCAGCTCTTGGGGTTCCTGTCAGTCTACTCGACAGAAGCATGTGTCCTTACATTCCTCTCAAAGACCTCAGCATCCCCAAGACAATGGAGAAAGTGCCAGTGGTAGACTCAGTCTGCTCTCAGGCCCCACCATCCTACAGAGGCAATGGGCTATATCTTGGTTTTTATTGAGGACGTAGGATGTGAAACATGGTTCACGCCTCCTTCCAGCTGTCATGGTGATCACCTGAGTGATTGCTTCCTTGCTCCCTGCTGCTGACTTCTAAAACTTCCATCCTTAGAGCCAGCCATGTTGTGGCCGCCTCCCATGATTACCCTTTCCATATCCTTTTCTGGGCAGCTCAGTAGCTTACTTTGTCATGCAGTTCACTCCTTCTCTTTGGGATGTTTCAGGATTCCTTGTAATTTATGGTTCAGTAAACTACTCTTGTGTTTTTGAGAAAAGTCATATTACATATTCTTAAATTACCTTTTCTACTACTTTCGGTGTTGCAGCAAGAAGAAGAAACACCCTAAGACTTCTAAATTAACAGTGGCAGTCAACTATGTTCTACTTACTAAGACAGGGGCCAACTGTCTTTCTGACAGTTTTCAGTGAGCTGCCTGAATGTGCTTACTCCAGCTCCCTTAAATCTTTAAATGTGAGAACAAGCTAAAAAGATCTATTCCTGCACAAAGATGCTACAGATCAACAGGGAAAGCTAATGCCATTTTAGGCTCTTTCCCTGACAACTACTTTCTAAGTGCTTTCAGTATCCCACCTTAATCTACAGATTTAGTAATACTGAACTTATTTACATTTCTTCACAGAATACATGAGTATTATTTGGTTATAATATGTTGCTAGTATGTAGGCCCTAAACAAAAGTTTAACTTTATTTTAATGGATTGGCAGTAACTAAATTCCAACTTGATATTTTATATAAAAGAAAAGGAAAGGGCACTTGTGTAAGTTAGGGTGGAGTGTCAATTTTATTGGCTTTGAGATCCACCCTGGAGTGGGTGGAGTACACTTCTGGGTGTTTCTGGGTGAAGCATAAAGGTGTGACTTTTGGTCTCAGGGTTATTATGTATAACCTGTGGTCTATTATCCGGATGGCACTATCACCCTGCTCTGTTTCCCAGTGGACATGTACTGCCTTCCTCTACCATAGAGTTTCTGCCTTATAATAACTTTACCATGGACTGAATCCTTTTTAAACATAAGCTAAATTAAACTTCTCTTTTAGATTGTGGGTTTCCAATAATGTGTTCAGCAATGGCTTCTAATACAGAAAATTGGTACTAGAGAAGTAGGGTCATTGCTATGACTACCTTAACTATGTGGTTTAGAGTCTTTGGAACTGATTTGTGGAAGAAGTTAAGAAAGGTTTGGAAATATAGGCTAAAGAACCCTTAGAATGCTGTAAGCAGAGCCTGATGAATAATGATGGTCAGTGCTTCAAAAGACAAGCATGTTGACAGGAATACAGACAGTAAAGGCCGGGTTTAGCAGTTTCAGTTTGGAGCAAGGATTTCGTTGGCAGTTGAACTAGAGGTCATATATGTTACACTCTGGCAGAAAATTTATCTACATTTTTCCCATGTTCTGAGACTTTGCACGACACAAAGATTAAAAATTGTGAACTAATTAATCTGATGGGAGAAATTTCAAGACAGTCTAATTTTCTGCTCATGATATGGGTACACATGGCTGCCCTTAGCATAAATTATAGTGAGAATCGGAGACCAGAAGAAATATAGAACAGAAAATTTAAAACAGTAAATTTAGGCCCAGAAGGAAACAGGTACAAAGGTGGAGCCGAATGAGGTGTGACTCCTGAGGAGATTCAGGTCTTTAAAAATAGAACAAGCACTGGGTACCGGCACAAGAAGAAAGATGTCTTAAGGGCATCTCAGGAACTAGCAAAACTTCACCCATTGTTGGCTCAGTTGTGCAAAGGTGTTAACATTTCTGTTGAGAAGAGATTTTCTTGTCTCCTTGTTCGAGAAGGACTTTCAAAGGAATTCGTTAACCTGAAATTCATTTCACTGTGCTTAGCTACCCAGGCGCTCAGGCTGTTGCTGCCACGGTACAGGCAGCCCTGTCCACTGCCCACACCGGTGGCAGAGCTTGGCTTAATCCATGTGGGGCTGGTTTTACTGGCATGCAGAATGCAAGGTCAGGGAAGCTTACACACGGATTTCCAAAACAAAAGACTTGAAAGGACAGACAAGGAGCCTCTGAGAGTGCAGTGTGTGAAGTTATAAGAATAAAACCAATGGTACAGTAGAGGCTCCAGAAAGTTGGACATATGAGGAATGTGGAACATCTGCTGAGAAATACAGCAGGACATGAGGGGATTCAGCCCAAAGGGAAAAAGATCATGTGAGCTGCAACTGGCAATACCATACGCATGGGACCATCCCAGGCCTTGGGACCTCACATTTCACAGCCAGGTGTACTGGATGCTGGATATGGATCTATAGCTTAATGTTTTCCATGCTTAGTTTTGGTCTTATTTTGGTCCAATTCTTATCCATTCCTCTATTTGTCCCTTTTGTAATGGGAACGTTTACCTTTGCCATAGTACTTTGGGGTTATGTAACTGTAATTGTTATAGATGCTTACAGGTAACAGTTTGCCTTGAGTCTTAAAAAAGACTTCAACCTGGACTTTTGCAAAATGTTGGAACTGCTATGACTTTTGGGGAAAGGGATCACTGCATTTCTGAAATACACAGGATAGCTGTTTTATGTTTGGCAGAATTATGAACTTGCTTTCATCTTCATTTGGAGATTAAATATGATGTAAGTTGTGTTTGAATATAACATTGATAAAGGGTGGGATATGGCATTTGGGGTGGAGTGTCAACTAGGTTTGTTTTGAAATCCACCTGGGGGATTGATGGAGCACACTTGTGGGTATATGCATAAGGCGTGGAGGCATGGCCCTGGGGGTCTATGTGTGGTCACTGGTCCTTCCCCGCTGGTAGTCCTGCCCTGTTTTTCACAGCTTCTGAAAACTAAACAGCTTTGCTTCATCATGCCCTTCCACTGTGATTTTTCTGCCTTGGAACCAGCCGACCATGGAATGAATCCCTGTACAACATGACCTAAATTAAACCTTTCCTTCTTTAAATTGTAGGTGTTGTGTACTGCATCCAGCAATATGAAAGATAATACAACTCTGAATGAACGGGATGAAAGAGTGAAAGAGGGTCATAGAAAAAGAAAGGATGTGAGATAGAGAGGTGTGGGGAATGGAAAAAATATATGAAAATAAAATATAGCTGTTGTAGTCAGGGGTTGGCAAGGGAATACAATTAATTCAGGACACATAATTATGATTATTTTATAATAGTCATAGAAAGAGTCATATACAAAAAGAGTCCAGGAAATCCATCCATACACTAAAGACCAAAGAATGCAGTTGAGGGCCTGGATCCATGATAATGCCCCTCATGAGTTCACCTGAAGACCTGGAGCCCAAAACAATGCCTCTCATGAGTCCAGCTGGAAGCCGAGAGTCCACAACAATGGGTCACGAAGACCTATTTCACAAATCTGTGCTGGGAAGGCAAGCTAGAAAGTCTGTGCTCCTAAGATTAAGGATCTGTGCTAGAAGGCTGAGGGATCTGCACTGGAGCGAGGAACCAATGCTCAAAGTAAGAACCAGAGCTCCCCCAAAAGGTACCACAGCCATCCTCAGCAACAGTGAGGTTCTGAGCTCATCCAAGGGTGGGAATAGCCGAGTTCAACAGGAAAACCAGCATAACAAGCTTCTCCAGGGAAACCAACAGCTCCGTACAGCTTCCCAAAAGCTTCTGCACTTCTCTAGTCCTCCTTTCTGTTTTGTTGCCAACAATCCTTGAGGGGCCTCTTACGCTCAGCACCGTGCCTGTTCAGTTCAAGTGGGTATTACAAGTTGACTACCAGTTTTCAGTCTATCACAATAGCATTTAAAAATAAATACAGTTTCTTAATAGATGACATGGTTGTTTAAGTCATAATCAAATGACCAATCATGTAAAAACTACATTTTTCTCTTTGAGTCAGCCTTCTTCCTGTATTCCTTACATCCTCAGTGAGACAGAGAGCCGGGGTTTGGAGGAAGTGTACTGGTGCAAGTGATGATGCTAAAAACTCTAACTACTCTAAAAGATTTTGGCACAAAGAACAGAGAACTTTGGAAATACCGGAAGCATGAGAAAGATGTACAGGTTACAAAAAGAGATAGGTTATCAAGGGAAAAGTAACTCTTAGCATGTCACCATTCAAAGATTAACATTAGACTTTATGAAAGTTTTTTTATCATTTTTTTCCCTTGTTAGTGTTGTTCTTCATAAGTTCTCCCAATAGATTTGAGTTGGTCCTTCTTCCTTCATGTGATCATCCAAAGTACTGAAAACTATATGTGGAATTTCTTTCGAGCAAAAGTTTACGCCTAAACATAGTATGTGACCTTTTACTACGTAGAATAAGAAGCAAAATTAAACTTCATTATTAATACAGCTACTTACTTATTATAAGAAAATTCAACTACAGGAAAAAGTACAAATGATAGAATAATAGTAGTTTGAATATGTATCATCCAATGACAAACTCATGATCTATCTGCTATGTCCACAGAAATATTGAAGATAATCAAACATATCATATTTAACCTATAAACATGTCAGTATACATCATTAAATGACTTGTTTAAAAAACAACCTCACAGTTATTCAAAATCTACAATAGAAGTGTTTCAGTGGTAACATGGTTATCTTCTGAATCACAGTAATTTATATGAAAAGTCTCCAACAATTTTTACTTATGAATTTAGACACTGTAATTTATACTGGTAGTTGAGAAAACAGAAGAGTGAGAAAATTGCTCCCATTAAATTCAGTCAGCATATATCCAATGCTTAATTTGTACAAAATACAACTGAATAATTTAGGGTTTAAATGCAACAAAGAAAAATGAGACATGGCATTATTACTATATTACCTAATAGCCTTCAAAACAAAGCATAACCCAATTAATAAAAACATGTAACTAGATGCTAAGACAGTGACACAGCTGCTAATTTATGGAATTACTCTTACAGCCACAGTTCTTCACAAACCTTTTTCTTAATATGGGAACATCAATATTTAGAATTTTCAACTCTCAGAATGAAAGTATTCATATCTAAAAGCAATAATCACTATGAATTACAAAATATTCCTCTGGAAATAATCATTGTCTATAAAATATACAAAAACATTATTGGCTAATATAATATGAATCAAAATTTTTCCTTTGGTTGCTATTTTGGTTACTTTTCTTATTGCAGAGACAAAATACCTGACACCCAGGGTTAAAGGAGGAAAGGTTTATTGAGCTCACAGTTTGCAGAGTTTTCAGTTGATAATCAGCTGGTTCTAAGGAAGGGTGGTGTGGCAGACAGGTATTGTAGATGAGAAACAGTCCATGGTGGGCAGAAGGTAGCAAAGCAAGCAAGGGACCTTAGCAGTGTCTTTCTGTGCTTTCTGTCTTATCCAGGTACCCACCCTTAGGGCGGGTAACATTCACACTTTAGTTCTAGTGCTCTTGAGCCTAGCATTGCACCATGAGTCACACACTCCAGATTCAGCCACCTCTGAAAAATCCCCACCTATGGCTACATGAGACTTTGGGAAGACAGCTATACATTAGCCACAGTGGCTGTATTAGGGTACTATCAGGCTAGGTGACTTCTGCAGAGGAGTAGTCTCATTCTGTGTTTCATATTTTAGTTGTATTGCTTTGCCCTTTTTCTCATTTTGCCTTAAATGTAAAAACATGATGTTCTTTATGTATATATGAAGTAACATTCTGTGCATCTTGAGTTATGAACTATATAAAGCTATGGTGCTTATTCATCAAGGTAAAAATAATTTATACCCATGTGTTCCAGTGCAGACCTATAGTTTAAAAAAAATCTAGGTCTGATGATGTAGCTCAGTGGTATAATGTGTACCTAGCCAGGATGAGGCCCTACATTTGATTTCTAGCACCAGAAAAACACACAAACACACATCTACACACACATACACACACTTATACATTGGTATACACAAGTGAATAAATAATTTCAGTAATAATGTCTAGGTCAATATTTAATGAAAATTCTCCTACCATCTTACTTTATTTCCCTCTTATTTTTTAAATTATGTTCTCAATTTTTATTTTACTTGAAATCTATACTCCCTCTTGTTTTAAATCCTAATGTGAGGGAAAAGAGGAGAAAGAAAGAAGAAATATGTATATATGTATATACAGGGTAGCGAAGATAGTTGTACCACTTCTATTACACTATTGAAAGGAACACTGAATGTTTAATTGTTTGATCAATCTTATATGCCTGTATTTGTTTATCTGAGTAACCAATTTGAAGATATCGATATGTAATACAACCACCATTGTTAATTTCCGATCACCTTGTCTGAAATTCTGTATTGCTTGTATTGTTTTTGTGCTATTTTGTAAATGTCTGTGTGTTTGTTAATATGTTTTCGTTCTTTTAGCTTTGAAGTAAAACTAAATACATAAATAAATCCTGGTGCTACTGTCTTGTGCTTTCTTTTTCCTGGATGAAACACTGATGGACTATGAGATGCCCGGGCCTAAGACGATGGCTTGTGCTTCAGGATATGAAACTTAACTTCTCTATGACCCCTATTTTCAGATCACAGATTCCAGCATAGGACCTAGAGTTCAGCTGCACGTTTATTTCAGTATTACTCTCCCTCTTCAACCTGTGGTTGTAATTATAACAGAGAGCAAATTCGAGTTTTAAATATATAGTGAATGGGTCATTTTGCAGCACAGATATTTTACATAGTTATGTAATAGATGAGAAATGCTGGCCAGAGTGTCCATTCTAAAGACAGGTCAATGTGAGCTGCTTCAGTAAGAAGAAAGGATAAATGATTGTTCTCTGAGGTGCATTGTCTTCTGGATCTAATCAGCCTGCCCAAGCACAGGTCACCAGGAAGCCTTCCAGAAGAGATTCTCAGGTTATGTTGCAAGATACTAGTGGACTTTACTAGTACAGTAGTTGCACAATTGGGTCATGAAGACAGTTTTTAAAATATAAGATAGAGAAAAGTATCTAGAAAATACCAAGACTTAAGCACCAGTGTCATTAATTTAGCTCAAAAACAGAATGAGAAACACAACTGTGTGACATTTAGCACACATGAGCCACATTTGAGGACAAATTCCAGGCATACTACACAGGGACGTAGTGTGGGGAGATAAATGAGAGGGAGGTAAGGAAAGGAAGAAAGAAAAGTGCGAAGAGAGACCTTGTGGGAGTTGAGGAAGACAACGTGTCTTAAACTGGGAGTGTAAGTAAAATCTTCCATCTTCTTCTGCATCCTATAGGTTAGATCTGCTGCACCCTTCCCAAACGCTGACCTTTCACATCATACGTAAGAAATCCGGCCATGCGGCCCCCAGAGAGCAGCAACTATGTGCAATGTCTTTGCCCGTTATAGCCTGAGGCATAAGATTCAGCTGTTAACATAAATCTCCACCCTTTTCCAAAGAAAAATTCCAAGAACGCCACAGGAGCACCTTGGGGCCATGCAACTACATTTCCCAGAGATCCCTGGGCAGATTCTAACCAGACTTCCGGGGCGGGGACTTCAGAAAGCCAATGAAAAACCTCTGCGGACTTTGCCACAAGCAGGAGGGAATTCCGCCTGTTTCCTAGTTGCAGTTCCTGAGCCCTGGGGTAAGTGGAGCTCCCAGACCGACTTGGTCTGTACTTTGTAATTGGCGAGAAATCTGATCTCAGTCGAGAGTTTCGGGGACTAGATTCTATTTTGACTCTAAATTTCAAGTTTTAAAATTTGTTCAGAATGTTTGGGCGGCATATGTGCGGGAGCTAATGCTGTAAATACTTTGGTATTCAGACCCTTAGTTCAAACTGAGTTAGTCCCAGCCGCACCACCTTCTACTGGTGAGAACTGAAAGAAATCATTTACTTCCTCCACTGGTAAAATGGAAATAAATGATATGACTTACTTAAATGTTTATCGTGAAGGTTAAGTAGGTATATTAAAAAGATAGCTGTGTCGAAAGGAAATTTCTCTCCAGGATTTCCTCCTTAGTACTTTCAGTAGTGGTGTCCAGGGATCTCTAACAGAGTGTGTCCCGAAGGGCTGTTCATCCTGCAGGCGGCAGCCTCAAAACAATGGCTGCTTCTCTTAACTAGTTAGAAATCTCCTAACGAAAAGTATCCGGGAAGGTCGGTGGACATTATCTGCAGTCATGGGAGGAGTTCTTGGGGAAGTTTTACACATTGGAAGGAGCCTTAGTTGGGAGGGTCTCCAAGAGCCGTCAGGGACCGTTTTCACGTTTAGTCCCTCTCGGCTGGCTCATGCTGAGCACGAACAAGACAGGAGTTAGTAGCTTCGTAGATGCTGCCCTGGGCTCTGACAGGATGCCCACAGCTTCCATACACTTCCTGGGTCCTTTATGATACACTGTTCTTTCCTTATTGAGGCCCCTCCTTTATTGCCTCAAACTCTAAGGAGCTGATTCCACCCTGTCCCTCAGAAGGAACTTTTTCACTGTCATCCTCTAGCTACTTCCTGCCCAGAGGCCTACTTAGTGTAGTCCTTCCTGACTGCAGCCTGAGCTGCAGTTTCGCTTTTGATTTGTCTGCCTGGCCTGCTGCTGATACCCCACGACACTATCCTGGCTTCTGGGAGTCATGGCCAAGATACAGATATTCTGCACACTGAGGAGGGCAGTAGACTCATGCAGTGTGCATATGGATAGCAGAGCTGGAACTTTTCCACCCAGACACTTGAAGGGCTTGTTAGGTGTGGTGTCATTGCTAAGCACTGTGGAAAAGAACAAAGAAAACATAGAAGGAAGAGAGAAAAATATCCATGCAGGTCAAAAGTAACTCACTATTTCTCCCAAGAATTTCCACTCAGTAATGACAGAAGTCCATGTGGAAGGTGCAGAAGGTTCCATCTCAAGCCCTAATTACTGTGAGTGCTGCTTGTACCCGGAAGGTATGACAGCAGCATCTTGTGGGAGGCCTCCCTCCGGATCAGTCTCCTAATTCCTCTGTACTTGGCTCCTGCTCACACTTGCGGTTTGGAAAATCAAGGTTTTTTTTTTTTAAGACAAAAATTTAAAACCACTGCTACACTTGAAAGATACAGAGATACTAGGGCTGCGAGTCAAACACTAGGTCCTAGATGCCAGGCTACCCTTGACAGTCTTGCGATGGAAGTGCTGTGTCATTTAGGGATTGGTTGCATCAGTTTGTATAATGATTACATATGGACCGTAGGCCCAGATAACATTCGGAAGAGCTGCCGAAGTGAGATGAACATTCACAGAGTGGTGAAACCCTCTGGAAGGTGCTGCATTCTGTGTGTCTCAGCTTTCTGCTCCCAAAATGAACACCAAGGTGACCCAAGTTCAGATCCCCCAAACTGGACACAGGGACAACGATCAATGTGCTCGTGACTGAGGGAAATGCTGGGAGAAACTCAGCTGCACTTGCATGTTAATTATTGACTCCAATTTGTTCACCTCAGCTCAGTAGTATGTGCTTGTCATTCCAGCTGTGGGAGAGGCCAAATGGAGAGGACTGCAAGGTAGGACCCACCCTGTGCATCTCAGCATGACCTTGCGTCCACACAATTGAAAGGACTGAAGCTGTAGCTCGGTGGTAGAGAATTTGTACAGAATATGTAAGGACCTAGGTTCCAAAGCTCTGTTCCTGTACAGAGATGTTACAGATCTGTGTGGAAAGCAAATAGTGTTTTCAGTCACACCTTTCCATGGGAGCTACTTTCCAAGTGCCTTCTCACTGCGTCACATTTCAAGAATACAAAATGTTTTAACATTAACAAAATGGCATTATTTGCTTACAGCATGTTGCTTGTATAAAGGTTTCCTAACAAATACTTTCACCCTAAGGGACCTGAAATTACTAAATTCCAGTGCAATACCTCATCATCAAAACAAGTACCAAAGCCACAAGAGTAAAGAGGGGTGGGGCGGAGCTATGAAGGTTCACAGAGAAAAGAACAAAACTTGAAAACAAATTACACAGTTTGAAGGGAATAGTAGGGAATGATCACTGAAGCACTAAGTGGCCCACTGTTTACAATGTACCTTTTTCTCTAGGTCACTCTCACCTCTCCTCCACATGTATTCCGTAGATTCTAGTGAAGGAGCTGAAGAGGTCCTGGGGAAGTATGGCCATTCTTATTCTCTGAGCTAGATTGCTAGGGATTTAGTTTGTGCAAATGTAAAGAGAAGCTGGTGTAATTAAGGTTGAAAAGATAAGCAAAGTTTCCAATAGATTAATGGGAATTGTAAACTTAAAGAACATATCCTCAGAGTAATTCACTAATTTTTCAAATTTTAATGAAGCTTTTATTCCCCCTTTGGTCCTGTGGGTTCGATTCCAGCACAAAGGTCCAAACCATACTTCATGAGCGAATGAATGAATGAATGAATGAATGAACCAATCAATGACACAGTGTAAATCTTTAAGTGCAGAACTCTGTGTTTGTTTTAGCTAACAAGTAACTTAAATGAGTCAGTTTCCATAAATACCATCTACTCTACAGAACAATTTTCCTGCTCCTGTGAGGTAGTGGTTAGGAGCCTAATTTATTTATTTAATTATGTACTTATTTATTCATTAACTCATTCGTTTATTTGAGACAAGGTCTCCCTGTGTAGTTGAGGCTGGCCTCGAGCTCATGCTGTCCCTCCTGCCATAGCCTCCTGAGTGATGGTACTATAGGTGTGCAGTGCCGTCCTCATTTAGGGGCCCATTTCAATGGATACAAACTGGAATATGCTTTTTCATTTTCTTTTATCAATGAGAAATCCACATATAAGGTATTTACCATTTGGGTCATTATTTCACCTGGGTTTCTGATATCTGATACTGGAAAATTGAAAGAAATTACAAAACATTTGTGATACAGTCACTAAGAATAATTAATTCATGTAAAATTATTATGGATATTTGCAACCATTGTTTATCTTTACATGTTTAAAATGTGTTCTAACTATAATTATACTTCTGAGAATCCTAGTGCAAAAGTAGTAATATTTCTTGTTGGTTTCTTTTCCTTGCTCAGGGGACCATGGATATTGAAGCATATTTTGAAAGAATTGGTTATAAGAACTCCAGGAAGAAATTAGACTTGGAAACATTGACTGACATTCTTCAGCACCAGATTCGAGCTGTTCCCTTTGAAAACCTTAACATGCACTGTGGAGAATCCATGGAGCTGGACTTACAGGCCATTTTTGATCAAATTGTGAGAAAGAACCGGGGTGGCTGGTGCCTCCAGGTCAATCGTATTCTGTACTGGGCTCTGACCACAATGGGGTTTGAGACCACAATGTTGGGCGGATATGTTTACAACTCCCCAGCCAATAAGTACAGCAGTGGTATGATTCACCTTCTAGTGCAGGTGACCATCAGTGGCAGGAACTACATTGTTGATGCTGGGTTTGGACGTTCCTACCAGATGTGGGAGCCTCTGGAATTAATTTCTGGGAAGGACCAACCTCAGGTACCTGCCATTTTCCGCTTGACAGAAGAAAATGGAATCTGGTACCTAGACCAAATCAGAAGAGAACAGTACATTCCACACCAAGAATTTCTTAATTCTGATCTTCTAGAAATGGAAAAATACCGGAAAATCTATTCCTTTACTCTAGACCCTCGAACAGTTGAAGATTTTGAGTCGATAAATACTTACCTTCAGACATCACCAGTGTCTGTGTTTACAAGCAAATCCTTTTGTTCCTTGCAGACACCTGAAGGGGTTCACTGTTTAGTGGGCTGGACCCTCACCTACAGGAGATTCAGTTATAAGGACAACGTAGATCTGGTAGAATTTAAGACACTGAATGAAGAAGAAATAGATGAGGTATTAAAAACTACATTTGGTGTTTCGTTAGAGAGAAAACTTGTGCCCAAACATGGTGATCGATTTTTTACTATTTAGGGTAAGCAGCAGCGCTAATCTTCCATGCACTTTATATAATCAAACTTTTGTTATAAAAATTTCAAATATGAGAAGTGTGATTGATGGAAAAATAAGCTCTTGTATTGGATATCAAGATCACCAATGATCAATGGATGATTTACTGTATTCTCTCCACCCTTTGGACATGGTACAATTTATCCATAAAATGTCAACATACATAAAGGAATGATGTTGGAGACCAGACTGTGTAAGGGTTTAGCTACTGAACACAGTGCTCTGTGGATGTACTGGAAAGCTCCTGTTGAGAGAGCTCTGAAGTCAAGATAATACCACAGCTGACACAGCTAAGGACTTGGATTGCTGACACCCCCTATTGCAGAGCAATAAAATTGTCAACCTTAGAGATGAGACAGTTTTTTTAATTCACAAAATTTACTGCTTGGATGTCTTTGAACTAATTTCCCAAGGTCCTGCTCAGTCCTGCCTGACCTCAGTATCCCCTTCCTATGTTTGAAAACCAAATAAATATGGACTGTAAAGGAAGGCTCCTTTTTTTTGTCATTTTGAAACAGGGTCTTGCTATGCAGTTCAGATTGTCATTGAGCTCACTTTGCAGCCAAAGTTGGTCTTGAACTCACAACAGTCCTCCTACCTCAGCTGCTGGACTGCTGGGATTACAGGCATGAGCTGCCACACCCAGCTATGAAGCAGGAATTTGTTGTCTTTACTCCCAGAGGGTTTTGTCCTTCCTGGAGGCCTTAACCCATATTCCATCGTCTTTATTTAAGTCATTCACCAGACCCTTGTTTGGGGAGATGAGACTAGGTCAAGTACCTGATAGAATAACTTTTTAAGAAACACAGCCACACATTTGCAAAATTAATTATACTTAAATGTTGTCAGTGATAATGTGGCTACCTTGTGACCCACACTGATTTCCCCTGAAAATTTCCTAACATTGGTTTATTATTGAATTCACAACCATACATATTGATTGCTGAGTAAAGAGAAGAGTGAGAAAAATTGTTTCCATGAAATTCAAGCAATTATATTTAATAATCCAATTTTTAAAAAAATAGTGCCTGGGTACTTAAGATTCGAATACAAAAAAGAATGAGATATAATAATGTAATTGTCTTCAACGTAAAGCTTAAAGTCATAAATAAGATATTGTGATTATGTTCCAAGAGAGTGACACAGCAAATAATTTCTCCCAGGATTTTTTAAGACCACATTTCTTTATATACAATTTAATGTGGAAACAATAATATTTAAGATTATTGACTTCTAAATTGAAATAGCTTATGTCTAAAATAATAATTAAAATGGTGAAATACATATCATCTAGATCATTTATGTTCTACCAGGCACATTGAAACATTCTCAGCTAGTAGGTGAAATTAGATTTTTATTTGGAGATATTAGGAAATTAAGTAGTGTCTTCTACAAAGGAATCTTTATGCTCTTTCTTGTTTACCTGTGTTATTTACTTCCACATTTTGCCATAAGTAAAAATTACATCAGTTCTTTGTGTATATACAACCTCTAAATCCTCTGGACATAGAATTATTCACTAAATCTGTAGATAAAATTCTTTCAAGCAGTACAGTATCATCCATGTATGGAGCAGCATCAAACTAGATTAAATACTAAGTCACCTTTTTTGTACAGATGAATGAATAACATCAGTACATTTGTAATGTATTAGTAGTAGGTGACCATTTAATGGAGGTTTGCCCTTCTTGCTGTATTGCTTCTGTAATTCTTCATCTTTAGTGCATTATTTCACTCTCACTTTAACTCCTGATACCATTCCCACCAGCCTGCTTCTGGCTTGACAAATTGACAAGATTTCACCGAGTTGATACTTTTTGAGTGTGAATTACAGAATGAGGGGTGTAGTTTAGTGCAGGCTTATTAATAAATTATTCTCCTTCTTCAACTTGTGGTCATATTAGTGAGGTGAAGTGGGAATCAGGAACCAGAGTGAAGGATTGTTCATTAGGAGAATGGGTTGTGCTGCAGCTTGTGCATTTTACGTAGCCAAGTAACAGGCGGGGAATAACGGTGGGGAGGAGATCTCCGGGGAGAGGTGTTCTGAATCCCATGAGCCCTGGCCCGAATGGGAAAGAAAGGTGAAAAACCTGTTTTCATATATCACATTTTACCAGACAGACCTCGGTGAGTTCTACTTCACTCTGTTGGCAATGACTGGTGGCTTCTCACATACTTGAATAGAAATCAGTTTCTTACATTCTGGCCATGTTAATAAAAAGACATACTGAAGAGATCAAAGAAGTCTCAGGGAGAATTAAGCTTGTTGCTTTATACAGTGAGTATCCTAAGCCTTAACTACATGTATTGCATAAGGGAAAAAAGCCAAAGCATTTGTGGAGACTCAGGTGAGACATAAGTGATTGAAGGAAATTATCTTGTCAATCTGGCCAGAGCTTTTTAAGGTGTGTGTCCATTCTTTGTATTTATGCAAACTGCTATCTCTACTTTTGGTGGATCCTGGAGGTGTAGGATGTGCCATTTCCTGTCAGGATCTCAGTACTAACAATATAGAACAAGATCCTCCAGACGAGTCTAGGAAGGGTGAGGTGTTGAAGGTGCTTCTCAGTTCCTTATGCTTTCATGGTGAAACTACGTGTGGGTGTTTACTTCCAATTCCATCTACGCTACCCAGGGGGAGGAACTGTAAGAAATGCCTATCCTCACACCTGAATGTACCCTTTGTCATATGTAATACAGCTTCTGGAAATGGACTCATTTTATATTCATTGATTGCTGTGGTATAGGGCCACTTAAGATTGCAAAACTTCGTGCAGCCAAAGTTCTGTGTACAAAGTTTATAGCAATAAATGCATTCATTAACAAAAAAGAAAGATTAGAATGAGCAATCCAGTATTATATGAGCTGGTACTAGAAAAACAGTAACTAAACCCGAAGTTTATGTAACAGGAAACAAAAGTCACAGCAGGAGCAAGTTAAACACTTTTAAAACCATAGAAAAGATCAAGATCCTGGAGTTCTTTTTTAAAAAAGTTAAATGATACTGATAAATCCTTAGGAAGACTAGAAAATAATAAAGGAAAAACCACACAGTCAACATTTATATTTCCTGGTAAAAACCATAAACAATTTTGGTAAAAAGAAATGTTCCTCAACACGTGAAAACACATATGACAAAGTCACATTGACTGTATACTGTATGTTTCTAAAGAGCTAAAAGAGAAGCTTTTAAATGTTTTTACCAGCAAGAAATGATATTTCAGATATGGGATATGTTCATTAGCCTGATTGATGATTCTACAATGTCTCCATGTAATGAAACAGCACACTGGAGAATATATTTCTTTATGTGTATTCTGTAGGTGAGAAGACCAAGAGTTTTACACCTGCCCAGAGTAAAACAGCTTGTAAATATCAGTCAGTTTGTATAACTGAGAGTTCTGGACTGAGTTGTGTTTTCCCAAAATTCTTATGGGGAAGCCTGTCCCCACCTGATAATGTGAGTTTTTAAAGTTGGGACCTTCAAAGAGGTGAAGAACTTAATGTGAGACTGTTTGAATGGGCAGTAATCCAGAATGACCCTTGCTCTTTCAAGAAGAGAAATGTATGAAACAAAATCAATACCAAGAGTGTGCACACAGTGGAAAGACCATGTGGGTCATGAAGCCAAGGAAACAGACCTCAGAGGAATCCAACCAGTGGCACCTTGATTTTGGGCTTTCAGACTCTAGAAGTGTGGAAAACTCAAGTTCTACTGTGTAAGGCATCCATTCTGCTGTTATTTTGTTAGGGCGGCTTTAGCAAATCAGACTATATGGTTTGGGGTGAATTTAGGTGTTAGTAACATAGAACTATACATATTTGTTTAAACTAGGGCTTGAAAAACAGAGAATTCCATGGGCCAAATCTAGCCAGGGCCTCTTGTGGTCAATAAATTTTTATAGGAGCTTCCATGCTCACTCCATTATGTGTTACCTGGGGCTTTTTGCAATCTACAAACACAATTTAGCAGTTACAGCAAAACACATGGTACCCAAATCCTAAGTATTTTATATTGCTCTTAAACATTTATTCTACTGAATAATTAGAATAATATAATAACACAAGTATTAGGTGGTGCCTTATAGAAACAGCTGGTGACCACTTTTTTATGCAAATATGGGTTTAATATTTCAAACACAAGTCCAGAGCCTGGAAGATTAGTGCTGTGCAGTCACCAAGGGTTCAGCATCTACACTCTTCGTGCTGCGCTACCCTCAAAAGATACGTCATATTTTGCATTATCAAAACACAACATGCCTACGTGACATCTACCCATGGTATCTGAAACTTATGAGGCAAAGGGAAACAGCAAGGCACAGAAAGAGGCTCTTCCCAAGTGAATCACATCTAGACTTCCTTGAGGACCACTTTTTTATGTTAAAGAGAATAAAAATAAAAAACATTAAAAATAATACAGAATTTCAAAACAAGAAGATGGGAATTCAACAATGGTTGTTATTCTGCATATTGTTATCTTCAAAATAATTGTTCAGATTACCAGATAGAGGCATGCAAAATTGATCAAAAAAATTAAACATTAACTGTTCCTTTCAATAAAGCAGAAGAAATCCATTGTACTATTATCTTATGAATATATAAAATCTTACGTTATTTTCCTTCCTTCTTTCTTTCTTTTCTCCTTTCTCTCGTCCCAGTTGTTTTTTCCCTTGGAGCAGTTTATTTCCCTTTCACGATATCTATTGTACTTTGGAGTTTTATTCACTCTTTTAGGTTCTTGCACTAGGAAGATGATAGGATGTTGACACACACGGGTCTGAGCTTTTCAAATGGCTGGTAGTGGCCATGAGCACTTGGCCCCAGATAGTCACAAAGGGCTGTGGCAAAGAGAAGTATGAGAAAGAGATTGTGCAGGTAAAAGTCAGCGCATTTAGGCTGTGAGGATGAAGAAGCACACAAGGACCCCAGTGCCTACAGCATCTCGCTGAAGCTCCATGACAGGGGGAAAGTTGGATGAGCCATGTGAGGCAGGGAAGAGCTTGCCAGGAGAGGGCCTCAGTTTAGTTCTGGGTGAAGAATAGAAAGGCAGGTGAAATGAGAGTGTATGTATTATACACACACAAGGAACACAAACAAACCAGCCCCACAGTCATGGGGAGTTGGCTTGTTGTCCAGGGAGCAGCCTGTCCTAGCAGGCGATTTCTCAGATGACTTGGGTAATAAAATCAAGCCCAAAAGACAGAGCCCACAGGAAAGCTGCCAGTGTAAGTGGATGTCACTGGTAACAAGAGGTTCTGGACTGTTGCTGTCCATTTCCAACCACCAGTCCACTCCTGAATTTCATCCTACTCTGAGAGCAAGAAAGGGATTCCTGGCCCTTGTACTTCCTACCAAGCTCCTAGGCTATGTGACTTCTGCTAGACGGAACTCACATTGGGGAAAGGAATCAGAGGTCATAGCAAGTTTGAAAGATACCGCAGAAAAACAACAACAAAAACAAAACAACAAAAGACTAAGAAATCATTTCTAGCATTCCATGGTTTGGAAATGGGGACACGGATGGTAAAGACCAGAAGAATGTTTCCAGATAACACAAAATTGAAGCACCAGTGCTGGTGAATGTAAGGAACATTAAAGGTACTGATACTGACCCGATCAACATATGTAAAGATCCTATGTGACACTGGGAAATGAGCTTAAGACACATCCTTGGCTTCCCCTCCAGGAGAACCTGGTAGTGAGTCACCAGCATGCATCCATGTCAGGAAATGGCATTTGAATTGTTTGTTGTAATGCATGTTTTACTCCATCTCCTGGCAAAGAGGAAAATGGATTAATTCTGACGGATCTCCCTGTGAGAATCCTTCACAGGAAGGTGGCATTTGTGTTCTTAGCGTTTCCCAAGTTTAAGGCATCTGATACAGTTAATCAAATCTGGCCCCTCTGCTTCCATTGCTGATGTTAATCTGTACCTTTGTGATCCCAAGAAAGGCAGCATAGACCTAGAGGAATATAAATAAGTTCAGAATCATTTGCATTCTCCTGGAAAGATGCTCCTTTTCTGTGAAAACTTTTCCAAGTCTGCAAGTCAGAAATTATGCCTCCTTCTTTTATGTTTCATTTGCACTTAACGTGCATGGCTATGTCCAAAGCTGTCCTGGTGTATGGATTATGTGCTTGGTGTATTTAATCGCTGATTTATTTATGACCGATTCAGTTGACCATCAATCTTGAGTGTGCACCATGTATCTAGCACTCTGCTCCACTGACAGATAGAGAGATGAATGCATTGTGAAAAGAATACACAATCAAAGTAGTATAATCATATACAGGTCTATTTTTCAATAAATAAATGAAGGAGCATCCTAACCACACCATGGATAGACTTCAAGACAGTATTCAAAATGAAAGAATCTCAACACATAATCACACACTGTATGACTCCATATATATAAATGGAGTCATTAAGCTAAATCTGTAGAGACCTAAACTGGTTCCAAGCAGCTGGAGAAAAGAAAGGAAAGTTTCTTTTTGCCAGATGGAAATGGTCTAGAATTGTGAACATGCACAGTGTCATAAATAATTTACCATTATTCAAATACGCACTGAAAACATTGGCTAAGTATGGCCAAAATAGCATCTTAGTTCTTCTAAGAAGTATAGATCAGGTAGATGATAGATGTTAGATAGATCTAAATAACTAGAGATCACTAG
>PVLD010020481.1:8073-33913 GCA_004027595.1 Dinomys branickii | reverse complement strand
TTTCCCACCTCCAACCATGGCAGTTTGTATACACCCCTGTATGTTATAGTATAGTCTGAGGCAGCTATATCTCTTCCCAAGGTGAGAGTCCAAGGATATAGATAAACCCAGGAGTACAGTTAGTATCACAGGGAAGATAACTGATTGAGTGGTAGGGCAAAGGAGATGAGGGAGGAGAAAAAACGAACTGATCAAAAGGGCCATCATCTGTGTAACCTGAGTAACAAAGATGAAGGTAACATTATGTAGGACAGCATCCAGAGCTAATTCCCTTCTATGTTCTCTATAATTCTGTATTTCCTCAGTCATTTTTGTATTAGCAGACGTGAAGATAACTTTATATTATACAGCATCCAGTACAAATTCCCTACTATCTTATCTATAATTTGGTATTTCCTTTAATGTTTTTGTGTTAACTAATGTGAAGATAACTATGTAATACAGCATCCGGTTCTAATTCCTTATTATATTCTGTATAACTTTGAATTTTCTGTATTGTTTATGGCTTTTCTGGTTCATATGTCTCCATTCTTTTGTCTTTAAAATAAAATTTAAAAAGAAAACTGTAATAGATGCAATCCCTTGTAACTGTAAAATGGGTTACATGCAACTTTGGATGACACAGAAGTATTGGTGCTTTAGGAGGCTGAGATGTCTCTAAAAAATACACAATTTCCTTTCAAACTGCCGATATGCAGGCTAACATTAGAAATCACTTATCAAGGTGTGTGTGTCTTTAAAAAATCAATGTTTAATGGATGTTAATATGTGTTTTACAATGTATCATCTAGGCTAGGTGTGGAGGCACATAATTGTAATCCCATCACTTGGGGTGCTGGAGCAGGACAGCTACTGCAAGTTTAAGGTCAGACTGGGCTAAATGAGCCAGTTCTAGGCCAGTCTGCCCTATAGAGTGAGAACCAGTCTCAAAAAAACAAAACCAAAAAGTATATGCTTTACTTTCTAATATGATGTGTATCGACAGATGTAGTGCACTTAAGCAACAGTACCTTTGGAAATTTTCATTTTTAATATTTTAATGGGGTTTTAAGACCCAAACATTTCAGAAATACTGATTTAGTGAAAAAGGAGAACCTAATGCTGGCGTTCATAAATTGATGGACTGTGGACACCTGTGCCTCATAAAGTCACAGGCACTCTTTTTTTGACAACATATGCTTCCTTTGTGTACCTCAATTCTATTCCCAACTTTTCATTGTGACTAGTTGTCTCTCTTATGCTAATGTGCACTTGCCAAACCTGTAGGGCCTCATGGGGGGACCAATAGAGGTGTGCCAAGTCCAGGCAGTGGTTTGTTTGCTAAAAGGGACTCTAAGTTCATGACACATGTTCATTCATCTTCTGCCATAATTTTTTCTCATGCATGAGCATTCAAAGAGATGGTATCTTCAACATTATCTTCTGCTATTAGTGTTTGAAAGGCAGAACCACACATGACGGGGACCACTACATACAAAGACAATCCTTTCCTGAAGATGCGACCACCCCTCAGAGATTCCAGAGCTATGAGAACAGGCCGGGCAAATTATGAACCTTACTCCATCCCAGCCCCTAATTCTTTACAGCTGACCTCCCTATCTTGTAAGTAAGCCAAGCTAGGACCCCATATCATAAGTGCCCCCTCCTAGCCACCTTAGTTGGAGTCATTGCCTGGCTTCCTCTTAGCTTTGCAATGCAATGTTTTGTATAAATCTATGCTTTAGTTTTAATTTTCATTTCTACAATAGCAAGGACACACTTGATCCAGTCACTGTGATGCATTTTTGTAACCTGAGAAGCTGGGAAGTCTTCTCCTGGTTCTACATCATCATGGTCTCTAATTCATACTGCACCATTTCATCCACAAGGAGGAATTTTCAATTGCTGAATGATTTCTTTTTTGTTTGCTTGTGCTAGGGATTAAACCCCACAAATTGTAATATATCAAATTTTTTGTAAAATAGTGATTATTTATGTTTTCAAAAAGAAAGAAAACAAACATTTGGAAGTTCTCTCCTTTGGGAAGAGGAGCTAATCAGAAAGAACTGCGCTGGCTGCTACATGCTTGCAAGTCAGGTATGGACAATGGAGGAACCTGGGCTAGTTTTCTTTTTAAACAGAGCATGTAATAATAAAATTTTCCTTTTTTTCTTTTGCTTTTATGTTTTGATTTATTTTTATGAGAAAAAGGGGGGAAGGTAAGACAAATAAATCTAGATGGGAGAAATGTCAAAAGCTTTTGGCACGTTATCTAAGAACCTCAGTTGTTGAAAAGGTGTATCAATTCTGAGTGAATGACTTTTTCCAGTTTTCAACACTGACATCCCACTTTCGGGGCCCAAGAAAGATTTTTTGGAGGTTCCAAGGTTAAAGAATACATGTGTACAAGATATCAGCAGCAACAACGGCCACCATCATGAAGCAGAGCAGAGCAGAGCAGAGCAGAGCAGAAAAGGCAGACTCTAATCCTTCCATACCTTTATTGTATAATTCTTTTACAGGTTGTTATCTCATATTTACATTCTTATAGTGTCCTAAGCAGCGCGTGAGTGGTTACCAATGCTAAGTCATAACTGTACCCCACTATGCACCTGCACTAGACAAGCTGGGCCATGTCCTCAGGGGTCCTTATATGCCCTTGAGGTTTGAAGCAGTATGAGTGGCTACTCCCATGCACCAATAGCAATTCATGCAAAAGCCAAGACTGTCAGAGCATTCATCTTCCAGACGGAATCTTCTGCTGCCTCATTTTTCCTCTATAATTCACTTTCATGAGTGGATAAAACTGATAGGTTCTGCCCATTCTGGAGTACAACTACTTCTTTTCCTTCCTGCACATGCGAAGAAACCCCAACCAGCTCCTAATATGTCACCCCTCAAACTTAGTCCATCGACAGGGTCCTCATGAACCCCCAGCCTCTTTTACCTACCTCAGAGGAGCCCAGTGCTGCATGCAGAGCTCTCCTCTCTGTGTCCAGAGTAAAGGCTCTCTTCTTCCTTTTCTTGTGTGCCTTACACCTAACAATAATGGTGTCATGACTTGGATGAAAGACTGTGGGCTCCTGGGACCAATTCCCTGTTCTGAGCCTCCTCTGCCTATGAGCTATCCTCCTTTCTTCTGAGACCTCCCTGTTTTCTGTTGATAGCTTACATACGACCCTGATCCACCTCATTTCTCACAGAAGAGGCTCCTCTGAGTTTTGTGGTTTCCTGTCTCAGATTTCCAGCCTCTCAGCCTCAAAAACATGCGGTCCCTCATCAGAAAACCCTCTTTGCCAGAGGTAACTACACTCGTATTCCTTGGTCAGGGCTACCGCCTTAAAGACACAAGACAAAATAATTGCCCTTGCTCACTCTAGGAGCCCCCTGCACACTAGGTGACAGCCAGTGGGAAGAGGTGTTGGAGTTTTCTCCTAGTCACACTCTCAAAATGAGTGGTGACTCCTTTTGAGACGTGGGACCCAGACCATTTTCACTGTATCTGTTGGCTCCTCTCTTAGTTTGGTCACTATGGAAAATATTCCATCCTACCTGGAAAAACGCACACCACTGAGCTGCCTTGCTCATAATCTTCCCTTGCATGGTCTCAGGGAGAACATAGAACAGAAAAACCTAATCTATAAACCTAATCTATACTGTCAGGTCTCTTGGCCATAGTATGAATCAATAACAGCAGCAAATGGCCAGAAGATGAAAATATTGACCCTTTAATTCTCCAAGACCTAGACAATTTTTTCACCACACTGGGAAATGGACAGAAATCCCATACATTGAGGCCTTTCTCTCCTTAAGGATATGTCCCTCTCTTACACAGTCATGTAAGGGGGCCCGAGTGCTCCTGACCCATGCTACTCTGTCTGGTTCTCTTCCCATTGCTTCAACAGACCCTTTAGATGACATACCTGACATGTCACAAGGCAGCCAGCCTCGCCTCTCTCATAGGAAAACTTTAACTCTCAATATTTCTCTCCATCCCTTACCTGTTCCACGTCAGTTCCCCTCGGCCCCAAAATCTATCCCTGCCTCATTTGCTCTGGCAGTTCACCTGCTCAGGTCGTTCTGACATGAGCAATTCCTGCCATTCGGCTATTCTGGCATGGACGCCCTCCCTGCCACTTTGGGCTCAGCCTGTTTTTTCCCAGGGACATCTCCTCACCCCACCCAACCTCCGCCAAAAAAAAAGAGCTTAAAGGCCCACACTTTGCTCAGCTTGAGGGCTACCATGGTCCACTAGGTAGTCTGCTACTCTGTCCCTCCTCCAAAAAAGACTGCTTTCATGTCAGAAGGTCTGGTCTGCTTCCATGGGGGTCTCGGTTTCTCTCATTTGGTGCCAAAACTCCCCAGACGAGGGACCCCTCACCAGGTTCAGAGCCGACCACCTCTGAAGCAGATCACGAGCCTCGGACCTGCAACAATGCTGACCTCTGCACCCACACCTCACTCGTTCCTAATCGTAAGTCCTCTTTCTCCTGCTCCCCTCGTGCCCATTTCCCCTATTCTCCCATTCACCTCACCTCCCTCTTTGTTAATTTCTATGACCAACTAATTTGAAGATCCCTCCAGCCCCTTTGACAAGGTCCTTCACACGTTGCTCCAGCCTCTTCAACATCAAATGGGCACCTTTCTCTCCCCCTCTGGACCTCTTACAATGAGATCCTTCACGGAACCTTCCATTTTGATCCTGACTTAGTCAGTTTCTTTTCCTTCCTCTCCCTCACTTAAACCTTCCTCTTCTCTTCTCTCCCTGAAGACCCCTCTGTCTCACCTCTCTGATGGCTCGTTCTCCCGGGTTCATACCTTGGCCTCTGCTGAACCCTCCTAAAATCATGTCAACACGTCAAGCCGCTCCTTCCCTTCTTGCGACCCCCTCCCCGACTGGAGATGTCTGTTCAGGGGGCCTGGGTCTCTTCTCCCATTTGGAACTTCTCTTGGTTGACAGTGATCAGTTTCCTCATTCTCTATTCTCTTGTCTCTCTTTCCCAGCCATCATGGGCAACACCTCCTCCCTCCCCTGCTGTCCCAATGCCTCAGTGCTCCATTGCCTCAAGTCTATTCTCCACAGCCCCTTTGGCCTCTCTGATCTCACATCTTCCTCTGCCAAACCACCTGGCCACAGTACAAACTAGATAATGGGTCTATTTGGCCACCTGAGGGTATGCTCAACTTCAACATCCTGAGGGACTTACACAATTACTGTTGCTGCAATGATAAATGGTCCGAGGTACTCTATCTTATACCCTATGTCCAAGCTTTCTTTGCCCTCCCTAACAAGCCTCATTCTCCTGACCAATTCTCCTGACTGGTTCTCCTGGCCAAGTCCCTCTGCATACCACCACTCTGATTACCCTTCCCAAACTCCTTCCTTCCCCAAGCAGCTTGATGACCTGTCCCTTAGGCAACCATCGGTGCCTACCCAGGCCAATCCTAATGCCCCCTGGCCATAGAGCCCCACTGCAAGCTCGACCCCAGTGTCACCTGTCCCTTCCCTACCTGCCTTTTACACCCCTTCTGAATCTTCCACATCAGCTGCTCCGCTCTTCCCTTCCCACCCTCCTCTGGGCTTTTCCCTCTGAGACCAGTGGCAGGAAGAGAGGGACTCAGCTCTCTCCATCAACCTTGGTCTCTCCTCGATCTTTCACAATTCGAAAAGCATCTAGGCTCTTTCACTACTGACACCTCCTCGTATATCAAAGAGTTCCAATACCTGACCCAGATGTACCAACTTACTTGGAATGACCTTTACACTCTTCTCTCTTCCACCCTCAACCTAGAGAAAAAGAAACTGTCTAGCTAGCCACCCAGGCCCAAGTAGACAACACACTGCATGGATCACACGCCCCTCATACCCGGGGAACAGGACAGAGGGCCAACTGGTCCTCAACACCTCCTTTATCTCTCAGTCCACACCTGACATTAGAAAAAAGCTCAAACGCCTTGAGGAGGGACGCAACACCCCCCCCCCCCCGCTCTGCTATGAACTTTTAAGCCTGAACTTCAAGGTCTTTAATGGCCATGAAGACGCGGAAAAGGAGGAAACACTTGCCCACACCAAATAAAAATGTCAACTCCTTGCAGCAGCTTTCAAGCCTCAGGCCCCCAAACTGTCTTCTTGGCTCCCAACCAGCAAGCAGCCTCCGAAGCTCTGCTAAAAGAGGGCCACTGGGCATGTCCATGTCCTACCCTGGACCACCTCCAAGGCCCTGCATCAAATGTGGACAAACTGGGTACTGGAAGGTAGATTACCCCTTCCTACAACAGGAGAGGTCCTCTGACCCCGCTCAACAGGCCAGACCTCAGCCGTCCCTGATGGACCTGCTTGGTTTGGCCAGAGAGGACTGACTGGCCTGGGACTCCAAACCGCCACCGACAAGGCAGATGAGATCCTGCTGTCATCTGAGGAGCCCAGGGTAAAAGTCCAGGTGGCAGATAAGTCAATTTCTTCCTCATTGATACAGGGGCCTCCTGGTCCATTCTCTCCAGCTTTTCTGGTCAGACATTCCCATCTAAGATCACGGTTGTTGGGGTCTAGGGGTCTCCCCAACTCCCTCTCACCATAGGCCCTCTACCTTGTTACATTGGCTCTAGGTTATTTACCCATTCCTTTCTCTTAATGCCTAGGTGTCCCACTCCCTTGCTAGGGCAGGATGCACCCGCCAAATTACACATCACACTCTGCTTCCCAAAACCTCTATCACCATCACTGCTCCTAGCCATCCTCCCCTTCTCCCAGTCCCCGCCCACAGGTAACCAGTCAAACCCCTCCTTTCCACTTAATAATGTCGATCCAACGGTTTGGGACACCTCACAACCCACAGTGGCACGACACTATAGTCCCATTATCGTGAATACCCAGGACCCCTCCAGTTTTCCTAACCACCTCCAGTTCCCTATTTTGCTCAGACACCGACTAGGGTTAAAGCCCCTTATTGACCGGCTCCTCAATCAAAAACTCCCCATTCCTACACACTTCCCATACAACTCCCCTATCCTCCCCATTATCAAACCCAGCGGCTCTTACAGGCTTGTCCAAGACCTTCTTATCATTAACTCAGCTATCCGCCCTGTCACCCCTGTAGTCCATAACCCATGCACTCCTCTCAGCCACCACCCTTCTGACTGAGTTTGTCATCATTAACTGCCTTGGTCATCAACAGATCACTGACAAAATCGCAGAAGAAAACAATGGGGCAGATAAAGCAGCCATGCTACCCTCCAGCCATGGCCACCCCTCAGTTTCCCTCTTAGCATGCAGGCCTTAGTTGCCCCCCCTTTATATCCCACTGGGTTCACCTACTCAGACACACACCTCATACAACTGTCCCAAGAAGGTGCTTCCCCTGGCCCAGAGGGCTGGCTCCTCTTGGACGGGAAGTACTGTCTCCCATACACTCTTCTCAGCCATATCCCACCAGGCATGACCCACTTCTCAGTTCTCGACCTTAAGGACACTTTCTTCATTATTCCCTTGCACCCCTCCTCCTACCCACCTTTTGCCTTTACCTGGGAAGATCCCATCACGCAGATCACTTCACAACTAACCTGGGCCATTCTCCCACAGGGGTTCAGGGACAACCCCACTACTTTGACCAGGCTCTCTTGACCGATCTGGCTAGCTTAGATCTCAAACCCAGTCAGCTGCTCCAATACGTAGACGACCTGCTCCTATGCAGCCCCTCTCTTCACCTCTCTCACCTCCACACTATTCTACTCCTAAACTTTCTCTCCCAAAAGGGCTACCGTGTTTCCAAAACAAAGGCACAGCTCTTTCTCCCCTCTGTTTGTTATCTGGGGTTCCAACTTACACCCACCACAAGGGATCTCATCGTCGACGGTATGGAAGGAAAGGTTTATTTAGCTTACATTTTGTGTTGGTTTCAGTCCATACTTCGCTGATTCTGAGGCAGAGTGGTACATGGCACAGGGCAAATGTTCATGACAGCAGAGTACAGCAAAAACAACAAGCAAAAGGGAGGAATGACTGCAAGCAGCCTCCTTCCTTCCCTTACATTGTAAACAGGCAACCCCCACCCAGGGGGCCTATTAGCTCTCACATAATCTCCATGCCCTCCTCTTTCACAGGCTCAGGATGTATACAAATCAGTACCCTGGCTTCCTACTTAATCACTCAGCCAAATTTCTGGACTCCCCAAGTTAACACAATGTATCAACGATAATATTCCACCCTTTGTCAACTTGGCAACCAGATACATTTCTTTAAACCAGTTTCCAGATACAAAGACATTATATTACATTAGAAACAATATTTCTCCTCCTAAAAACTCACACACATCCCTTTATGCCGAAGGCATTTAGTCCATCTGCAAGAGTTGTCAAACTCCACAGTTTCAGCATTGCTGAAAGGTCCAAGTCTCAAGTCTCCTCCGAGATGTAAGGCAAACTCTTAAGTTACAAGCCTCTGTACAAATGAAAAGTTAAACACTTCCAACATTTAAAGGTACAAAATAAACGTTGCCATTCCAAAAGACACCAACAGGGGAATATAGAGCATTGGGACCAAAACAAGTCCAAAATCCAGCAGGGCTAACATTGTGTCCTGTAATTCCACATCCAGTATCTGAAGCAACTTGTGGCACATTGTGAGCTCCAAAGGGCTTGCAAGAGTCCACCCCTATGTAACTTCTGGTGGTTGCAGCCTCCACAGCTTCTCTCTTAGACCCACTTTGCTCCCTCCTTGCAGCTTTCCTCAGATGATCCATGGTCCTGGCTTTTCTAAACTTCTGAGGTCTCCAGGGTACCTTTTGCTTCACACTTACAGCTTCACACACTGTCCTCTCAGGGGTACACTGCCTGGCCTCCCAGACCTTCTGAAATCTGGGTGGAAGCCTCTTTAACCTCAGAACTCTTGCATTTTCCTTGCACCTAAAGCCAGGGCCACGTGGATGATGCCATGGTTTGCTGCCACCTGGAGCAGTAGCCAAACTTCCTTCTCTCTTGGCCATAGGGGTCAAGTGCCTGGATCACTAGGTACACTGAATCCAATGCTGAGGAACAAATTCTCTATGCCACCTCCATTCTGGAACCTGGTGCTGCCTCTCCCACCACCATTCTGGAACATGGTGCTCTTTGGCTTCCTGCTCAAGGCAAACTCTCTCACCTTTACAGTTTTGAGGCTGCAGAGGGTGGAGATTTGCTGCTTCTTGTGATGCCCTTAGGTCATCTTTTCCATTCTCTTGTTCCTTCATAGCAATAGAGATCTCCTCAGCCTTAACTTGGCCCTCCAAAGTTTTACTGGAGCTTCTTTCTGGTGAAACTCAACATTTTCAATCATCCTGCTGGGCTCTTTGCTCTTGATTCTCAATACAAATCTGGCTAAAAGCCCCCAACAATAGCCATGCCACTGCCCCAACATTTGACTGCCTTGAAATTTCTTCTGCCAGATTAGTCAGTTCGCTGCTGCCCTTAATCTCAATCTTAGGCAAAGTCTCTGGACATGAGCAAATTGAAGACAAACTTTCTACCAAGCCATAACATATATCATCTGGAGTCCATCAACCAATGAAGTCCCTCATCACGTAATAATCAGTAGCCATTTTGTTGTGGGTCACATGGAAGCCCATCACCATTTTATGATCCATGACCACATAACCATCAGCATCCATCTTGTCACAGGTCACATGGTACTCAGTCACCATCTTGTGCTTCTAAGGCACAGGATGAGAGACAGCCCTCTTCTGGTCAGTCCAGTAAAAGCCCACAGAGCTAATGGTGGTCAAATGGCCATCTACACCTCCCAGTCAGTAGTCCTCTCAGCCTCAACCTTTACTCCCCCTTCTGAAGCAAGATGTCCCTGACAGACTAGTTCATACCCATATTCCTTTTCCCTCTCCAGCCTGTCCCAAATTTAGCACAAGTTAGCTTCCTTCTCTGCTGACCCATAACTTTATGGTGCTGAGTCATCCATTGGTCAGGTGAACAGATACAACTTCCTTAACATAAAGTCACTTTTCCTGGTGTGAGGGATTTGGACTGAATCTGCATCATGCAGGTGAGGGACTCATGCTACCACTTTGCTACATTCAAAGATTAAAAACTGCTTTCTAATACACTGTTACATTTTGCTAGAGAAAGTTCTATCCTGGTTTTTAAAATGTCATGCATATATGAAATGAACCCATATATGCCTTTACTTATAAACATGTTGTCTGGATTTAGGTAGAGATTACATAACCCTGGTGACATAAGCTGCAGAGATGTGTTTCTCCTGTTTTGATTACAAACATTTGAGACCATGCCCCGCTGAGTATACCATATTTACTATGATGTTCTTATCTGTGTATATTTGCTGTACATAAGAAATCATCCTAAGAAATTGGCACATATAAAGATGGCATCATGATCAATGTCTGAAAAGCTTCCATGAATCACTGGAAAACCCACTGGGAGAGGAGTTTATGCAGGACATATTTTTCATGTCACTTTGGTTGCTTCCCAACTTATTCTCCACTATCTGCCTCTTCTGTTGCCAAATTTGTAATTTTATACATTTCTAAAACTGTTTTCACCATCTAAAATTCAATAAATTAAAAGTATATTCTACTTTCAGTCTTTATGCTATGCTGTTTACAGAGGTGCAGTGGTTTTCACCCATAAGGCCAGCACATGGTGCTGATACATGGAGGGCAAGAGTTAATGGCCAGCAAAGGTCATGTAGTGAGACACTTCTCAGAAACCCCTCCATTAGCCTTATATTGTTGCTCATTTTCACAGTTTGTTTTCCTGCTGCCTCTGCTTAGTCTGTCTTGATTATCTCTTTATATAGTTTGTTTGGTTTTTAGTTCTTTGAGACAGGGTCTCCCTATGGAGTTCAGGCTGGCCTTGCTTGTGGTAATCCTCCTACCTCAGCCTCCCACGTGCTGGGATTACAGGTGTACACCACTACACTTGGCTTCTTTTCTAATATATTGATTTCTGTTTCATAAATTATTCATTCTGCTTTTGATCAAATGTCTTACTACACATATTTCTTGAAAGATATACATGGAACTAAAAGTAGTTTTTTCTAAACATTGACATTATATCCTAAGATCATTACTTAAATCTATACTTTTGTTAATTTCAACGCTTTCTATTAAAACTTTTATTTCCCTTTTTTTTTCCCCTGAGACGGCCTCACTGTGCAGTTAAGGTTGGTCTTGAGCTCACTATGTAGCCCCAGGCTAGCCTCAGACTCAGGGTTATCCTCCTGCCTCAGCTTCCCAAATGCTGGGAATACGGGTGTGTGCCACCACACCCAGTTTGAAGTTTTATTTCAAGATGTGTTTTGCGGTGAGGCATGGTGACTCATGCTTCAAATCCCAGCACTTCAAACAAAGATGCAGGAGGATTGGTACAGGTTTGAGGGCAGTGCTGGCTACTTAGTAAATTCAAGTCCAGCATGAAATACAGAGTGAGACCCTGTCTAAGTAGTCAAAACATATTTTCATATCAGAACCACCTGAGTGAATGAAGAATGTATTGAAGTGGTAAGGAGCATGTCAGTGTGACTGAGGTCCCATATTCCACCCTTGCAGTGCGAAATGAAGGCAAATTGGAGTTCTGGGGCCACTCCTTCCCTATTGCTTGTAGCATTTGTCTATTATAATCTGTATAATATTTTTACTTTGAAGGAAAATTTCTTATGTCCTAACACCTTTTTTATCAATATGTGGGGGTTTTTGTGAAAAATATTTCTTTCTTATTTCATACACAGTATAAGTATATCTAATACCATTTGTCAAAATATTTCTAAGTACATTAGAATTAACAGCTTTTAATTGCATTTCTGATGCATGGTAAATTTACCACCAAAACCACCTGCATATGCATATTGGTGGAAGTAGGTCCATTTCTATCTGAGAGAAGCTGTGTTGTTTACTACTTGAATTTCAGGGATTTTTATTTTTGGTCTTTTTGAGACAGGATCCCACTATGCAGTTCAGTTGGCTTTGAGCTCACTTTGTAGCCTAGGCTGGTCTCAGACTCGCAATGATCCTCCTGCCTCAGCCTCCTGAGTGATGGGATTACAGGCTTGCGCCACCATGTCCAGCCTCAGGGAAAGTTTATAAGATATTTGCAAGTCTCTGCTAGTTTCATACCAGGACAATCTCTTGCTAAATTACCTGTTCTGACCTTCAAATTGTGATCCCTTCCTTTAGTCTCCCAAGGAGCTAAGTTTCCAGCTATATAGCACTGTTCCCATCTGCCTTCATTTCAATAGGAAATAAGATATCTGGATTGAATGCTGAATATGCAGGTTTAAAATAAATAAAACATTGAAGTAGTCAGTGAAAACATAAATAGTCTTAGAGAGCCCATTATATTAAATACCGAAACCAAATAGGTGTTTTCTAGAACATATTCATATGAGAAGTGCTGTACCTGATCAACCAAGCCTGTTTGCTACACTACAAGGTCATGGCCTTTCTTGTAGCCAGTGTGAGCAAGACCAGTTAGTTGTTCAACGTTGGCTTACAAGTTAATATATTGGTCTTACTTTTAGCTTTCACTACAGTGAGTGTTAAGGCTGTTGTAACTGAGTAGAGGAGAAGAAGACAGTGTAATGCCTAGCAAGCTGGCCAGTAGCATGGAGCAATTAAGTTGCTGTTTGTTCTGTGTCCCAACTTAAGTTTCACTATTTTGTCTTTCTGTTTTGGATCTCAGCAGATACAACACGATGCTTGCTAAGAATTATTGAACTTTGTCTCGGGTTATTGTTTTTGGCTTCTTGGCTTTCCTATGGCAGCTCCAGCCAGCTGGCTTCCTGCTGTACTTTTAATCAAGGTGTTTGTGCTGCAGGGGAATCTGCTCATCAGGGTACTGTCTGGAGTGAATGCACACTGCACACATGCATGTACCTCTTCCTTCTGCTTTTCCTATCTCTAGAATTGTGCTGTGCCATTGTCAGTGGTGGTCAGCCTGTTGCGCCTCCACTCTGTGTCACTGGTGTGTCCTGGGCTCTCCTGACCTTCTCCTTTACCCTTTGCAGTGCTCCTATCTTGTGCATTGTTATTGATGAGGCCTGGTGTTTGTCTGTTTGCCTAAATATATGTCACATATTAGCCCCCATAACAGTGTCTAACTTGTGGCTCTATCCTGGGATGTGTTTGTTATGGTAGCTACACTGACAATACTAGATTTTTGATTGATTCTCATGTTATCCAAAATATTCCCTCATGATTGGTCCTGTATAGAGAACAAATCATACTCAACATGTGGTGTAGTCCTCACTGTCCTCTCCAGTGTCTTCATCTGATCTGCCAACCTCAGGGCCTCCTGTACCGAGGAACAGCAGATGACTGCCTTCTCTATGCATGCAATACCGTGCTGTGTTTGGCAAGTTTTCTGCCAGTTCTTTGTCAATTATTTCCAGCCCAAATTCTAACATATCTCAGAGGACACTGCAGAGTCTGACATAGAAGGTGAATGATCCTGTGACCTATATTCCTTGGGACAAGGATCACAGCAACAAGAAGGCCTGTCCTACAAAGCCCTCACCTAGCAGTTTCGAGGCTTGGGTTGTAGAATATAGATTCACATTGACCTCCATGGTTCCTCCTTTTTTCCTATCAATTTGTTTTCTCTGTTTCTCATAATCCCTTACCATGTTCTGTTTTTTCTTTTTATTTCCTTTTCTCATTCCTTTTTTCTGCCTTTTTCTGTGCCTCCCTTTTTATCCTTTTTCTAATTTTATTCCTCCTTGCTTCATTTGTGACTCTCATGCCCATCTTTCCTCAGTTGCCTCTTTCTCAGATCTCCCCCTCTCTGCTGCCATTGTCCTTTCATTCATTATTATTGTTTTCACTGCAAGTAGATCCCCAAATGCCTTGTGTATTTATTGTTAAGTGGAAATTCTTTCACGCCATCTGTACTCAAGTAACAAGTTACTGTTGATTCATTTACAGAAAAATACGCAGTCAACAGTCTGGTTCCCTTAGCATATTTTATTTAGCGCCTAAAGGAAACCTGTGTCCTTGTTTCTCCTATTTCCCCAAGCCATATGAAGGGCAAACTTACTGTGTACTCTGTATATTTTAATAGTCTGGCCATGGTGTCAGTGGATAATGCAACACTGTTTCTGTGTCTGTCTTTTTCGAAAGATGGATTTATAATGTAGCCTTTATCACAAAATTAGTTCTAGTAATGAATGGAAGTATAGAAAGCTTAGCAATTTGGTTATCCATGAGTGGACATCTCAGTTGTTTCTACTTTTGGCTTTTGTGAACATTAGGTTGTAAATGTCATTGGAAAGTGCATTTTTACCAGCTAATGTGCCAAGTTACGGTTTCATGTCAGCAAAAAATGCATCTGAGAATGCAGAATGCAAGTTAGAAGTTCATGGAACAGAAAAGCTACTGAGGGCAGAAGGGAGCATGAATGTGGGTTGCAACAAAAGGTCCTGGGCTTCTGTGCTGTGACTGAGCACTGGGAATGTTCTGATCTTAAAGCATAGGGGAAACACTCGTGTGAGACAGTGGAGAAGAGCCCGGCTGAGGTTGGCTTAACTGGCTCTCCTGATTCAACAAAACAAAGTGATTCACTTTTCTTCCTAATATACAGAATCAAACCCTTGTGCTTAAAAAAAGAAACACAAGGAATCAACTTTTTGTTAGCAAATGCTTGAAAACAGACAGCGCCTTATTTTATAATTAAAGGATTTACACTTTTAAAAGTTGAGTTGAGTCCTGGTCAAGTACTTGCAGCCAGGCATATAGCTCAGAGGCACAAATGGCTGCCTGACAAGCACAAGGTCCTGAGTTTGAGTCCCGGTACCAAAATAATTAAAAAGTAATTACTTGCACAGCATTTGCTAGCATATGCAAAGATCTGAGTTAAACACCATTACCACAAAATTTAGAAGGAAAATAAAAAGAATTGAATCTCTATTGAAATGGAAGCGGAATTTTCCAGCTACTCTGCAACTGAAAATAACCAGTTACCTTGTCACAAAGCATACAGAACATGGCACTTAGAGGAACTTACTGCATAGTGATGTGGAAGCGCATAAGAATAGTGTGTTTTCATTTTCATTTCAAAACCTGGTTTATTAAATAATACAAAAGTCCATGCTTTAAAAGACAGCAATAAATTTCAAATAGAGAAATTAAAAGAAAAAACTTCCTATCATAGATAGTCAACAGGTTTTGTCCTGCAACCAATACTTCTTTAAGGAACTTGAATGGGAGCTGAATTTACAGGTGATGCCTGGGCTTTGGCCATTCTTTGAACCAAAGCTTCCTGTTGTTTTCTCTGAATTTTTCCGGGAAATACTTTCTGTATTTTCCCTCTTCCTTTTGAAGCTTCTTTCAAAGAGTCACAATGCTTCACCAAAGATTGCTATCGGTCAGACTTCCATGAGTTGACAGTTTAATTTTTCTCTAAACTCCAAGTAATTTTGGTAGCAATCATATGCTCTGCTGTACAATTTTGATTAAGTTAAGAGAGAATCTAAGAATTTTTCAGCTTTGCAAATGTATACTTAAAAGATCTAACTGTTTTTGTAAGGTCACTCTGAGTGTCATCTGCTCTTGCTGCCTGGGGTAGTTGCCGAGTACGCAGTTTCTTAGTAGGAGCAATTTCTGTGCTAGTGCGATCTGAGCTCACATTCAAATCTGAACTTCAAAGAACTGATTTGGAACTAGTCACATGTATAGGAACATCAGAATGACTCCAAGGCACATGCACATTATTCATCTCAGAACTTGAGTTCTTAAGAGTACATAGTCAAATTTGTTGTTGTACCCAAAATATGTAGAGAATTTCCACACATTTCCCTTGCGCCATCCTCATTGGTTTACCAGTTTTGTGAGTTATCTGTCAAGATGTCTGCACTGAAATGCTGCCCAGAGTCAAATGCTTTGCTGGCTCCAAGGGACTTCCTCCGTCAGATCCAGTAGACATGCTCTGGGCTCCATGTTTGGAATTATTACTGGTCTCTAGAGTCCTCTCGCTGTCCTTTGTGTCTCGTTGCGGGGCGAGTCTTTCAGTATCATCACATGCTTGGTATAACCGATGATCGTCTCCATCATCTGTTTCCCAAGTACTCTCTAACTTAGGGCGTGCCTTAATAAGTTCCTTAGCAAATAGTGGGTCATTGCAGTCAGCAAAAAGAGCCTAACTTTGATGCATTAGTCTGACTTGAGGGACTAACACCAGTCCCCTTGATGACTACACTTGCAGAAGCAAAAGGGGCAATCCGAACTGGTGCCTTGACAAAGTGCTGTAAAATGGGGTTATTGTTTGTTTCCCTAGAGGATGGTGTGTTCAAAGGCTTTGCCCGAAGCATTTATATTCGAAGTAAAGTTCACGTGAATATTTTCTTTTATTTTTGTCAGGTTAGATGCAACTGCACAATCCTGAGTTCTGGCTGGAATAACGGTCTCACTGAAAGACTTCTCAAACTTCATTTGGTTTCTAGTGAATGGTAATTTGTTTCACTGTTTGAATTTGGTAAAAATCTGTATTCTTTGGCATCTGTCAGGTCTTGCTTCTAAGTGTTTGAATCTCTTAACCTGGTGTCTAGACTTATATTCATTCTCAAAACACTGTTAACCTGGGAGGTTTTAGAAGGAGAAAGGTCAAGCATTTCAATATTTTGCATAACAAAAGGATCATTTCCTAGTAAGTTTTCCCAATCTTCCTCAAAATCCCTAGCAGTAAAGGTGTTCATGTGCCTATTAGGCCCATCCTGCTCCTCAGTTTTGAGAGTCCTGTGGGACTGGTCATGGGGGAGCATCTAGCTGAGGAGAAAGTGGGGCTGGGGTTTTGCCTTGCATTCTCTCTGGGGCCACACTTTCATTATTAATGCTGTTCTCCTTTATCAAAGCACGTTTCCCCCTAAAGTAGCACCACTGCTGAGCAAAGGAGCACCTGACAGATCTTGGCTGAGCTGGCCGCCACAGTTCGGGGTAGAACCACCAAATATTGCATTGAGTGCTGCTTCAACATTTTGGTCAAGTGGCTTCTGACTGCTGGTTTGATCGTTTGCCTCAGACAGCGAGGTGTTTCCTTCCATGAGCTTCTTGAATGTACCATTATGTATTTCAGGAACTGTACCACAATCTTTTAACTTACACAAACTCTTTGTGTCTGAATTATCTGGATAAAATCGTGATTAGTTGTTTGATCAATCTTGCATGTCTCTATTTGTTTTCCTGAGTATACACTTTGAAGTTACCAATATGTAAAACAACAACCATTGTTGATGCTCTGTCAGCTTGTCTGTTATTCACTTTTGATTATACTCCTCTTGTGCTACTGCGTAAGTGGCTGTCTGTTTGTCAATAAGTTTTCATTCCTTTACTTTTATCATTGAAAAAAAAAGAAAAAGAAAGCTCCTTACAGCAAAAAACAAAAAAAGAAGAATCAAGATTCTTCTTGGTTTGTTCTTGAATCCCATTGAGTTCTTCCATATTTTTTTCAAATTTTTTAGCCCGTTGCATTAGATCTTTTCCCTGATGTTGCATTTTTAACTTTGGGCAGCTCATTTTTATTCTTGGGTTTTGCTTTGTTATGGTGGGAGTACAAGGCATAGCAGTTTCACCGCAGATGCCCAGCATAGAAGTAGTTTTTGGTTTGTCATCCTGAGGTGAAATACGATTCACAATACATGAAATCACATCACTATCTGTGCTGTAAACCTATTTGGTTTTCCCTTCCTTTACAGTTTTGTCATTGGAGAACCTTGGTCCCAAAAGATATCACTCTGTCCATGTGGATAGTTTGGAGAATTGAAGGTACCTAACAATGTGTCCATTTTCAGCATTCTCATTGGCATTTCACACTTTTCCCTGGGATGACTTTTGCTCCACCAAGTGGCAGCAGGAGACCCCTCTCCAGGCCTACGGGGTCCTCAGCCATCGCCTCCCCGGCTGGACCCTCAAGGTGCAGTCCTTCACTGCTGACGGTCTGCACTGCGTGCTCTTCAGGCTGGGGTGCCCACAGAGTTTCTCCACCGCCTCATTCCTAGGAGCCCCCATGAACCTGTTGCTTTGTTCCCATTTTGCACCGAGAAGGAATCAACGACTCTACAAAGCAGACTGCGCCAATGGCCACTGCGATTTTTAGTGTACTTTTTTTTTACAACAGACTATTACTTAGTTTCCAAAATGGTGCCTGCCGGGCACAACAGTATGCGTTACCCTGGAGATGCTGAAGTAAAACGGGTACAAGAGTTTCTGTAAGACTTTAGAGAGTTTACTTGCTTTGCCTATTTTTTCTACTTCTGCCAGGGTCAGGTACTGCTGCTGATACACTGCCTAATCCAAAGCTGTTGGTATTCCGGCTACTTTACACAAATGGCTATTTGGACACTGTCTCAGTGTCTGCTGTGTTGACATGTCATTTTGTAATTAATCCATCAATGTTGGAATCAAAACTTCAATTCTTTTTGCAGATGAAAAATACTCCTTTTGGGTTGCTTACACTGTGAGAATGTCATCAATTGATGCACATGTCAATTGTTTCTACCTTTTCACTTTGCTGAATACTAAGCTAGCTGTAAACAGTCATATACAAGTTTTGCATTGACTTCAGCTTCACCACTTTTTTGGTATATACCTAGGACACAAAATGTGGAAACCTTGAGGAGAGCTAGCAGAGTTTGTTTGAGCAAAGAAAAAAAAGACCTCCCCTACCTGGCAACCCTCAGTCCCAGAGGAGGTTCAAAGAGCCGGGGAGTGTGGTGCACAGGGCCACCATTGTGAGGTGCACTGAGGCACAAACACAGCTCCACTGCTTATGAAATCAGCCTAATTTGTCACTCTGCACTTGAGAAGTTCCTGTAACTGGCTGAGCCTTGGCTATTTGTCCAAAGTTTACAGTCTCTGTCTTCCGTTCCAAGCCTTTCAGTTAAAATGTTTGACAAAGTTGAATGTGGAGCAAGGTATCCTGTCTCCTAGCTGGGCTGGGAGTTAGAGTTCAGTGTCACAGCACTTAACTGAAAACTTGAAGTGACCCCCTCAATCCTCAAAGCACTAAGCATGAGCACTTTGGTGGCAAAGAGCACAGGGCACAGCACCCAGAGAACCAAGCAACACTACCGGTAATAGCTAGTTCTCAGCACCTGGTGGACTGAGCACTGGCACTCCATTTGCATGACAATAGAGCCTTGACCCCCCCTTTTGCCCCATTTTGAACCCCAAAAATCTTCAGATAAAAATAGACCTCGAGTTGACAAAGTCGAGCACCAAGCACTGAGCACTAAGCACTCTGGAACAAACACTCACAGTGACTCGACTTCCAACCCCCGCACAAACTCCCAACTTGATAACCAAAAACCAATCACTAACCCTAACCCCTAACCCCTAGCCCTAGCCCTAGCTGTAGCTCTAGCCCTATCCTTAAATCACCATGATCCTATGGGATTCAGCACAGGAATGCAGGGATCATTCAGCATATGCAAGTCAATGGTACTTTCGAATGCATAAAATTCTTAATTTGATCTTCAGAACCACACTTTAAGACTAATAGGCAAATTACTTGTGTAAGCATTTTGAAGGTGAGTATATGCACGTGTCTAGTGAGCATACAAAATATTGGGCTGTCTTATTCATTAGTAAAGTGGAAATAAAATGAGATGGCATTTCACAACTCATTTATTAAGATAATCAAAACTGTAAAACCTACCCATACTGAAAACATTGCTGAGGAACTTTTCTAGTCAAAGACAGGCCTCAATATGAATAGAGAAATAATTGCACCAAAAATTAAAGGGGTGGTCAGTGTAAGTCATTTTCTAATAATGGTAAGAATTACCATAACATTATACAAAAAATGTACATCACATTACTTATTACATATTATGCAAAGTTTTTACCGTGACTTCTCTTTTGCATGTGTAGTTTCTTCCTATATATAATTCATTCTCTTTAGCAAAATTGCAAACAAGTAGGGTGATTGATTAATGAAAAAATATTGTGTTTTCATTTGAACTTTCATGGCTGTCTTGATATTCTGAATGAATTCCAAACATTTCTCTTTCATAGTAACTTCAACTTTTTTAAATTTTAAGCACAAGAATGAAAACATATTAACAAACACATATACTCGTACAAAATAAGATGAAAACAATACAAGTAATACTAAATTTCAGAGATGGTGATACAAAATTAACAATGGTTATTGTATTGCATATCGATGTCTTCAAGTTGGTTACTCAGGTAAGCAAATGTAGACAGGTAAGTTTAATCAAACAATTAAACATTAAATGTTTCTTTCAATGAAGAAATACAAGTCAGTAGTATAAATATGTTAGCTATCCTGTATGTACATATATACATAATTTTCCCCTCCTTTCTTTTCTCTTTTCCCTCATCCCAGTTGTTCCTCAGTTTTGAGCAGTTTCCTTTAGTTTTACAATATCTACCATACTTCCTAGATTTTATTCACTCTTTCAGGTTCTTACACTAGTGAGACAATACAGTGTTTACACATGTGGATCTGATTTATTTCACTTATGACTATGGTCTCTAGTTGTGTCCATTTACCTTTAAAGGCGTAGATTTTATATTTCTTTATAGCTGAGTAATATTCCATTATAGAAAAATACCACCACTTTACCTATTCCTCAGTGGATAGACATTTGGATTGCTTCCAAGATTTAGCTATTACAAATTGCACTTCTGTAAACACAGGTGCACATATATCACTGCGATATGATATTTTCAGTTCTTCTGAGAAAACATCCAGAAAGGCAATAGATGCATTGAATGGGATTTCTAGTCCTAGTTTACTGAAGAATCTCCAAACTTATTTCCACAATGGTTTCACCAGTGTACACTCCCGCCAGAAGTGGAGTAGTGTTTCTATTTCTCCACAGCCTCATCAGCATTTGTTATTGGTTGATTTCTTGATGATAGCCATTTTTACTGGGGTGACATGGAATCTCAGTGTTGTTTTAATTTGCATTTCTTAGATAACTAATGATGTTGAGCGTTTTTGCCATGTATTTCTTTGCCATTTGTATTCTTTATCTGAGAAGTGTGCATTCATCTCAGAAGGCTATTTTTGGATTGGATTTTTGAATTTGGGATGGGGGGCTGATATTTTTTAAGCTATATATGTTCTACAAAGAAGCCCTTGGCCCAAGGCAAAGTCAGCTAAATTTTTTTCCCAGTATGTGGGTTTTCCTTTTACTCTGCTGGTGATTTCTACACATGTGAAAAAACTTTTCTGTAAGATGAGATCCCAGTTGTTGATTCTCTGAAATATTTACCATGCAGTTTGTTTTTTGTTCAAGAACTCTCTGCCTACCCCTATATCTTCAATATTTTTACTTACTTTCTCTTCTAGTAGATTTTGTATTTCTGTTTTAGTATTGAGAGCTGTGATCCATTTTGACTTGCGTTGGGTGCATGGTGATAGACATGGGTCTATTTTCAGTCTTTGGAAAGTGGCAAGCCAGTTTTTCCAGCACCATTTGTTAAAGGGGCTATCTTTCTTCCAGTGAATTTGTTTGGCCCTCTGTCTAACATCAGGTGGCTGAATTTGTGGTTGTGGCTGTTTCTTCCAGTCTGTTCCACTGATCCTCAGGTCTGTTTTTCAGCCAGTACCAGGTTGATTTTACTACAGCAGCTTTGCAGTATAATTTCAGGCGAGGGATTGTGATTCCACCTGACTTGTCTTTGTTTCCCAGGATTGCTTTTGCTGTTCTGGGTCTCTTCTGGTTCCAGATGAATTTTAGGAATATTTCCTCTAGATCTGTGAGGTATACCAACACTATTTTCATTGGAATTGCATTGAACCTGTACAACAGTTTTGGTAGTATGGCCATTTCCACAATGTTGGTTCTTCCTATCTATGGGCAAGCAATATCTTTCCATTTACGGAAACATTCTTCGATCTCCTTTTTCAGAGTACTGTAGTTTTCACTGTATAGACCTTTCACTTTTGTTACATTGACTGCTAAATATTTCAAGTTTTTGGATGCCATGTTGAAAGGTATGTTTTCCTTAATTTCTCTCTCAGTGGGTTTGTTGTTTGTGTATAGGAATGCTATTGATCTTTGAGTGTTGGCTTTGTATCAAGCTATGCTACTGAATTTGTTGACTAATTTAAAAAGTCTTCTGGTGGAGTTTTTGGGATTCTATGTAGAGTATCATATCATATGCAAATAATGATTCTTTCACTTCTCCCTTTCCTATCCTTGTTTCTATTATTTCTCTCTCTTGTCTCAGTGCTCTAGCTCGTGCTTCCAGAACTATGTTGAATAGGAGTGGAGGCAGTGGACATCCTTATCTCGTTCCTGATTTCAAAGTCAAAGGTTTCAGGTTTTGTCCACTTAACATCATGTTGGCTATTGGTTTGTCATAGATGGCTTTGATCAGATTGAGGTAAAGACCATCTATTCCTATTTTTTGTATGTTTTTTTAAAATAATGAATAAGGGTTAGACTTTATCAGAAGCTCTTTCTGCATCTCTTGAGATAATCATGTGTTTTTTTCCTTTGGCTCTATTGATATGGTGTTACATTTATTGATTTGCATATATTGAACCATCCCTGCATTCCAGGGATGAATCCCACTTATTCATGTCGTATGATATTCTTGATAATTTGCTGCATTCTATTTGCAAGTATTTTATTAAGTATCTATGCATCTATGTTCATTTGGGAGATTGATCTGTGGTTCTCTGTTTTGGTTGGGTGTTTCTCTGGCTTTGGTATCAGCATAATGCTTGTTTCCAGAAATGACTTAAGGAGAAAACTTCCTTTTCCATTTCATTGAAGAGTTTGAGGAGTATAGTATTGGCATTAAGTCTTTTCTGAATTTTGTGTAGAATTCCACTGTGAATCTATCAGAACCTTGACTTTTCTTTGTTGGTAAGTTTTTAATCCTGTTTTCAATCTCATTGATTGATATTGGGTTCTTCAGAATTTTTATATCTTCTTGATTCAACCTTGGTAATTCATACATATGTAGGAATCTGTCCATTTTTTCTGAGGTTTCTGTCCTATGGGAGTAAAGATTTTCAAATTAGGTATTAAAGATCTTTTGAATTTCTATAGGATCTCTAGTGATTTTATCCTTTTCACTCCTTGCATAAATTTGAGTTTTTTTCTTTCTTTTTTTTGATAAGGTTGTTTAGGGGTTTATCAACTTTATTCTTTCAAAGAACCAACTCTTTGATTAATTTATTTTTGTAGTGTTTTCTTCATCTCAGATACACTAATTACTGCCCTGATCTTTACAATCTCCTCCCTTCTTTGGGCTTTGGGCTTGACTTCTTCTTTTTCTAAAAGTTTGAGGTGCAGCATTAGGCTATTTATTTGTTTGCTTTCTGTTTTCTTCACATGTGATTTCACTGCTATAAATTTCCCTCTGAGGACTGCTTTCAGTGTATCCCACAGATTCTGGTAAGTTTTATTTACATTTTCATTTTTGTGTAGATTTTTTTTAACTTCTTTAATTTCTTCTGTATCCCATTGCTTGTTCAGGAGGTTGTTATTTATTTTCCAAGTGTTTATTGAGTTTTTTGATTCCTCTTGTCATTAACTTTCAGTTACATTGCATTATGGTCAGGTAATATGCATAGGAAAATTTTAATTCTTTTGTATTTAGTTAAGCATGCTCTATGGGCTGAAATGTGTTTTATTTTAGAGAATGTTCCTTGTGCAACTGAGAAAAATGTGTATTCTGATGCTGTGGGGTAGAATACTCTATAAAGAGCTACTAAGTCCATTCATTTGCAGATTTGGTTCAGATCTGTTATTCCTTTGCTGACTTTTTGTCCAGTTGACCTATCTCTTTGTGTCAATGGGGTGTTTATGTCCTCTATTACAATAATGTTATTACTTATTTGGTTTTTCATGGCTATTAAGATTTGTCTTATATAGTTTTGAGCTCCCATACTTTGTGCATACATGTTTAGGATTATTGTCTCTTCCTCCTGCAGTTTTCCTCAACAAGTATGTAGAGACCTTCTTTATGTCTTTTGACTGTTCTCTGTTTGAAGTTTACATTGTCTGCAAACAGAAGAGGTACCCCTGCTTTTTTATGGGTTCCTGCTGCATGCAGTATTGCTTTCCATCCTTCGACTTTCAGTCTATGGATTTCCTTTTGAGTAAAACTTGTTTCATATATACAGCATATTGTTGGGTTTTGTTTCTTGATCCACTGTGCCAGTCTGCTTCATTTGACTGGTGAATTGAGGCCATTTACATGAATGGTTATGACTGATAGGTGCTGGCTTATTCTTGTCATGTTATTTAACTGCTGTTGCTTTCCTGCTTTTTTCTCTATTTATTGTTTGCTTTACCTCAGGGTTCCTTTCTATTGTTGTTCTTAAAATTGTGAACATTTTTCTCCATCTAGAGTATGTTTTAGTACTCTTTGTGAGGGTAGTTTGGCATTAATAAAGCTCTTTATTTGTTCTTTATTGTGGAAAAATTTTATTTCTCCATAAATTTGAAGGATAGTTCTGCAGGTTGTATCAATCTAGGTTGATAGCTGTTTTGTCTCATGACCTGTAATACTTCCCTCCAATCTTTTCTCAACTGGATGGTTTATGTTGAGAAATCTGCAGTGATTCTGATCTTTCCTTTATCTGTGTCTTTTCTCTAATGGCTTTTTATATTCTGTTCTTTTGCTGGATATCTGGGTTCTTAATTGTTATATCTCTGGGTGTAGTTTTATTTTGGTTATGACTACTTGGGGTTCTATATGCCTCAATTACTGTATAACAGATACTTTCCATACTTGGGAAATTTTCTGTTATTACTTCTGCAAATATTTTTTATGTCATTTGAGTTGCCTCCTGCTGTTTTGTTGACTCCTATTAGTCTTACATTACTTCTCTTTGCCTTCTCGCTGCTTTTGATTTGATTTTTTTCTGGTTCATTGTTACTTTTAAGAGATTCTTCCTTTGCAATCATTAGCTGCTATACTGTCTTCAAGATTTGAAGTTCTATCTTTAGCTTCATTCAAACAGTTTTGCCAGCTTTCAGTGGAAGGTTTGGTTTCCTGGATATATCTTTGAATCTGTTTCATGCATTCTAATTCTTTGCTATATTGTTCATTTAACTTTTCCATCAGTTTCCTATGCTCATTATTTTTTAATATATGTCTTCCTTAGATATGCTGAACAATTCCTTCATTATTGTTGTCATTTCATTTCTTTCTCCTTATTTATTTATTTTACTTTTTTTATTTTAAAAGTAAAAGAACAAAAACATATTAACAAACAGACACAAAGTAGCATAAGAATAGTACAATCAAAACTGATTTACAAACAAGGTGACAGGGAATCAACAATGGTTGCTGCTTTGCATACTGATAACATTGAAGTGTATATTCAGGAACACAGATACAGGCATGCAAACTTGATCAAACAATTAATCATCAACAATTCCTTATTATAAAGTGACCTAAGTCAGTAGTACAACTGTGCAAGATATGCTGTACATACATACTTACTTTCTTAGATTTTTTAATGTATATACATTTTCTTTTTTTCTCTCTCTCTCCCTTTCTTTTCCTTCCTTTAAAGTGTGATAGAAAAAGAACTACATCAACAACAGAAAAAAAAAAAAAGAAACCGGAAAGCATTAACAAAGAGACACAAAGTAGCACAATAGCAATATGATCGGAATTAAATTATAGACAAAGCAACAGAAAACCAACAATAGTTGCTGAATTGCAGATTGATATCTTCAAAGTGTATGCTCAGGATAACACATACAGACATATAAGATTGATTGAATAACCAGTCATCAACTATTCCTTAGCATTAAGTGACATAGTACAATAGTAGAACCATGTTAGCCCTCCTGCATACACACACACACACACACACACACACACACACACACACACACATTTAGCCCTCCCGCATATATATATATATA
>PVLD010020480.1:0-33812 GCA_004027595.1 Dinomys branickii | reverse complement strand
TGCCAAGTCTGATTTATTTCTTTTAGGCTACCTATATTCCAGAGTTCCAACCATATTCTTGCAAATTTTGTGATTTTTTTTTTTGGTGTGTATATGTATACCACATTTTCTTTTATTTGTTCCTCTTTTAATGTGCATCTGGACTTTATAAACAGCTTAGTTAGCTCTTGTGGTATGTGCTGCTATAAAACATGGGTATGCATGGATCACTATGGTATCCTATCTTAAATTCTTTCAGGAATATACCTAGGCCTGGTGTACTTGAATTAAACCATATTTCTATATTTAGCTTTTTGAGCAATCTTTATACCAATTTCCATAGTGCTTTTGCTAGTTTACATTCCTAACAACACTGTAGGTAGGTTTCTTTCCACCTCTGAATTTTTGCCAGCGTTCATTGTTTTTGTATTTTTGATGACAACCATTCTCAATGGAGTGAAGATATCAAAGTAGTTTTCAGTTGCATTTTTCTCATGACCAAAGACTGTGAGCAGTTTTTCCATATACATATCGGCCAGTTGTACCGCTTCTCTTTTGAAAAATGTCTATTCAGTTCTTCTGTCCACCTTTTGATGAGTTTTACTTTGGTTTGGAGGTTCCCTGTTTGAGTTCCGTATATATTGGAGATATTAGTCTTCTGTCAGAAGTATAACTAGTTAAGACTCTCCCACCCAGTGGCTTGTCTCTTCAATCTGTGAGTTGTCTCCTTTGCTGTGCAGAAACTTTTTAATTTGTTATAATCACATTTGTTAGTTCTTGCTCTTATTACCTGTGTGATTGCTGTCCTATTTAAGAAGATTTTCCCCTGGGCCTATGGCTTCAAGTGCTTTCCCATGTTACCTTCCATCTGTTTAAATGTTTCTGATTGTATAGGTAGATCTTTGATGCATTTTCATTTGAGTTTTATACAAGGTGAAAGATAGAGATCTAATTTCAGTCTTCTGCATATGGATTTTCAGATTTCGCAGCACCATTCGTTAAGGATCCTATCTTTTCTGTGGTGTATTTTTTGGTCCCTTTATCAAAAAATCAAATAGTTGTGGGTTCATGGGTTTGTTTCTGTGTTTTTTGCATTATTCCATTTTTGTAAATATCTTTGTTTCTGCCCATACCATGTTGTCTTCATTAGTATGGCCTTGTGGTAGGACTCGAAATCTGATATTTTGGTAATTCCAGCATTTCTCTTTTTGCTCGGGATTACTTTTGCTATTGTGGATCTTGTCTGAGTTCAAATAAATTTAGTTTTTTTTCTATTTGTCTGAAGTACAGTGTTGGTTTTTAAGTGGAAATACATTCAATGGCTGGCTCACTGTTGATAATATGGCCATTTTCATATTATTAGTTCTTTTGTCCATGAGTAAGGTGTTTCCATTTTCTAATGTCATCTTCCATTTGTTTCTTCAGGGTTGCTGTCCTTTCACTGTAGGTGTAGTATGTCTTCATAGTTAGGTCAATTGCTAGTTATTTCAATTTTCTTAAGGTATTGTAAATAGATTTTTTCCTCCTGATTTTTTATTCAGCATGTTGATTATTGGTGAATAGGAATGGTATTGTTTTGAGTGTGTTGATTTAAACCTGTATAATGGATTTGCTAATGACAGCGCTATGTTTTAACACATCTAAACATGAAGCCCTTGTTTTGTTTTACCTAGAATACCCCTCCCTACAGATGTTTGCTTCCCCAAATGATGTTACTTTAAGGACTAATTCTATGGTCTGCTCCTGCTGTTTTAACTTTTAAAGAAAATATTTAAAAATTAACAAAATAACAACAGCATAGGCAAAACTAGAACAAGACAAAAACAGGAAGAATGATACAGGGTTTCAAGACCAAATGATAGGAATTAACAGTGGTTGTTATATTACATACTGTTATCTTCAAGAAAGTTGCTCAGATTATCAGATGTAAGAGCTTCTTCTTGACGCCATCACTTATTTTCCATTTTTCTTCTTTCCCAACAAGCCTCCCATCTTTTCTCATCTAATGCATATTATATTCTACCTTGATTTACAATTATATACTTGTTCAAGTGTCCCTGGCCTTGAAAGAAAGGATTTCTTTATGCCTTACCACAGCACCCAGTGTCTTAGATGTAACTATTTAATACCTGTTGACTATGTGAATATATAATAAAGATGTATTATAACATGCTTACTGATTTTTTAAATCACTATGGTCATTTTATTTACTAATATTTAAGCATTTTTCATTTTCTACTTAGATTTTTAGCTATTATATATTTCAATTTAGACAATTTTGATTGATAATATATTTTTAAATTTCATAGTATTTTTGCATTGCTTCTGTTTACTTATCTCTATTACCACTTTAAACTCGAGGAAAAGAAATCTTTCTTAATGAATGCAGAATATGGTAGTAAATGCTGTCTTAGAAATTTGCAGAGACTTACCAAGTACTTGAGTTCATTTTCTGTCCATATTTTGCCATCTGTGACATGAATGGTTTTTTGCATCTATCAACTCTTGTAACAAAGCACTTCCTTTATTTGAAGTAACTCCATGTAGTAGCCTGTAATTTGTAGTTCATATAAAATGTGTAGACTTAGTTTTAAATGTCAGTACTTAGAATATCAATTAATGTAACAAGTTTTCTTTTTGAGACAGAGTCTTGCTATGTAGTTCAGACTAGCCTTCCACTTACTCTGTAGCCCAGGCTGGCCTCAAACTCATGATAACTCTCCTGCCTGAGCCTCCTAAGTGCTGGGATTATAGGACTGTGCCACCCCACCCCCCCCCGCCCAGCCTTGCAATATAACAAATTAAGGTTTAACCATTTTATTACATTTTGTGTACATCTGTCCTGATTCTTCTCCTTTGGATTTGTGAAGCTACTCAGGAGAAAAGTACTATGCATACAGTGTTTATATGATACAGCCCTTAACACAGGTTTGCAAAGATATGAATATCGATGAATATCATTTGGTAAAGTACCTTTATTGCACAGAGTATTTTTAAAATTGCAATTATTTATTTGCTGCAAATAGAAGAAGATATTTCTATAAAATATATTTGGATATATAGAACTGTTAAGTAGGATGCTTCTGTTTAAATACCTTATGTGTTTTGTTTTAGCTTATTTATTTTAGGCAAGGACATGAAGCTTATGTGCGGGCTGTAAGGAAGTCTAAAATATACAGTGTTAATTTACAAAAACAGCCATGGAACAAAATGGATCTCAGGGTAAGTTTACCAAATTCATGAGCTATGCAATTGTTGTAGCTTTGAGATTATTTTACTCATAAGACTTTTATTATTTTCACACATATTTTATTGTTATGTATCCAAAATAAAATTTTGTACAATACCCTCAAAGAAGTTACTCTTATGAGTTAACATGTTACGTGTTACCTGGGATTTGTATGCTCTTTTACCTTTATCATTTGACTAATTTACCTAAAGCTTTGGCTCTTCCAGTTGATCCCATTCCATTACTAGAGCAAAGCAAGTGTTCCCTGGTGTGAATTTTTACTTTGTTGGTACAGTCTGAGACTCAGCAAAGTGATAGAGTATGTGGATTAAGAGCTTTCTCAGTGTTCCAGGAGCTTTTGGATACAGTAAATATTTTAAATTACAAGAAGCTTATAGACTTTTGGAACATCTTTTGATGTGGTATCCGCATATCTGCATGTCACTGAATAACACATATATGTCAATTTTACATTGAAGAGCTTTTGGCCATGAAGTACATATCCCTGCATTCATTCATACTTAATTAAATATGTACTTACGTACAGACATAGGTATACACATACCTTCTTAGGTTTAGTACATCTTTTGTTTTTCTGATTTGGAGTATAAGAGACTAGATCAATTTTACCAGGGTGTTCTATGCAAATGAAACACTATTGTGTGATGTTTAGCAGGAAGGATATAAGAAAAAATCTATATATTTATAGAATTAAAACTTTAGTTAAAACATTGGTAGGAAAAATTTAATAATATTATGAAGTGCTAAAATACCTTATCAAAGGAGTTTAATATAATTAGGTATCTCTTGGTAGACAGGGATAATGACCATCTGTTCTTAATTAGGTAAAAATCAAGTTTTGTCAGAATCAAGGGAAAGAATAAAGTCTACAATTTGTTATTTTTATTCCTAGCTCTGTGTTTCTAGGAAATTGTCTGAGGTACAATATCCTGGATCCGCAAGGATCAGTCTTGTGATCTCTTTAAGTGTGACTAATAATTAATGCGCAAAGTTGTTGTAACATGATATTGAGGGCAGTCCAAAATAGTGCATACATCCCTATCATATATAGTTGCATGCTTACGTACTGTATTTCTCCTAGGGGAGCAGTTTTAACTACACAGACACATGTAATTCATAATTCCATTTTTGTTTTAAGAACATATGACATAGCTGTACCCCCAGCCTATAGAATTAGACTTTCTAAGAGTAGGTTTAGGTATGTCAATATTGAAAATTTTGCCCAGGGCATTCTGCTACTTATCCTTGGTTTAGAATCTTAACCCCTAAAATAACCTACTAATAAATGGTTTAAAACCTTTGTATTATTATGTTGAACACTCAGTGTATTATCTAGCATTTGGTGAATACTCAGGTAATTCTTACATTTTTCAAGTAATAATGAAATATATTAATAGCAGTTATCTGTATTGTTAGTAATAATTTATTGGTATCTTCATGAACAGGAGCAAGAGTTTGTTAAGATTGTAGGAATCAAATACGAGGTTGGACCACCTACACTATGTTGCTTGAAGCTTGCATTTCTGGATCCCATTTCAGGCAAAATGACTGGAGAGTCTTTTTCCATTAAGTAAGTAGCTATTTCTGGTTCTGTGTGTTCATGTGTATGTGTGTGTATTTTAATGCCCATTGTATATTTTGCAAAGTAAAAGGCTCAGGGAGGGAGAGGAAGACACAACAACAGAGTTACAGAGTTTAGAGTTATAAAAACAAACTTAAATTCTTATTTTGCTTCCCCATTTAATAGCCGTGTGTGTGTATGTGTGTGTTTATGAGTGTTCACTGGATTGATCCATGAACAGGTTAATCTGCTCATATAAGATGAAAATGGAAATATATGAATATTTTCTCAGGATTGTTGTGAAGAATCAAAAAGAAACATAAGTTACTAGCACTATTCTTGAAAATGGTAGTTGCTTTTATTTCTGCTAATAATAATAACAATAAACCAGTGGCTTATTTCTTAAAGCTGAACTTATTATCTAAGGAGATGAAAGCATATCAGTTATTATCGAAGCTGAAAAATCTGTATTGGCAGCTGGGCAAGGTGGTACATGCCTGTAAACCCCACAGAAGGGAAATTGAGGCAGAAGCATCAGAAGACAACCTGAAGTACTTAGCAAGTCCCTGTCTCAGAAAAAAGAAAAAGCTTTATATTATATTTTTATTACTAAATAGGTAAAGTAGTAGGATATACTAGTAGGCAGGTTTTCCTCAATAGATCAGACCAGTTGGAATTTATGTGAAGACCTTTCTTAGGACTGTGAAGTTTGTAAAATTTTGCTTCATGCTTTCCACATTAAACGTATATCCTTGGATATTTATTACATATCAAATATTGTTCTGTCTTAACTTGATTTTCATTTATTTTATTTTCTGTACAGGTATCATGACATGCCAGATGTCATTGATTTCCTTGTGCTACATCAGTTTTATAATGAAGCCAAAGAAAGGAACTGGCAGATTGGTAAATATCTATATTTACTAATTCTAATTGTTACTTAATAACTGTTCAGCTAGAAGTAAGCAATGTTTGAACTCTGATTTAACAGAAACTATTTTAATATGTAACCAGACAAAGCGGTCAACCCAGCTACAAAACTGAACATTTGTTTTTCAGTTACATTTACATGATTTTATTGAATATGCAGCAATTTTCTTTTCATTATGAAGTTTCACTTGCCACAGGTTCACTTGTTGATGTTCAGCTGAAGTTAGAAAGCATAAAATGCAAAATTACAAAAGTAAATAATTCAACAGTTTCAAATGTCATGGTTTTCTGAGTCATGTAATGAAACACTGCACCGTGCCGTTGCATCCTACCACTGTGATTCACCCCTCTGTCCAGTGTGTCGATGCTGCACTACCTGCCTCTTAGTCACTTAGCTGTGTGGGCTCAACTCTCTTGAGTGTCCCAGTGCTTGTGTTCGGGTAACACTTACATAGTTGCCTACAGGTTATGTCAGTTCTAAATAATTTACCCCATTTCATCTCATAATTAGATGTTATGTCATTTTACAGCATCACAAGAAGGATGAGCCTAGTAACATAAGATATTTGAAGAGTCCACATTCAGTTAATTTTTATTGTGTATATTCCTATCATTGTTCTATTCTTAATTGTTTTGCTAGTTTCTTACTGTGTTTAACTTATTAATTAAACTTGATCATAGCTATATATGTATAGCAAAAATCGGTAAATAGAACGGGCTGTCTGTACCTGTGGTTTCTGTATGTGTGGCTTTAAATAAACATGGATCAGAAATATTTTTAAAAATTGCATCTATACTAAGCCTTTTTTAAATTGTTTTTTGGTGCCAGTAATCGGACTCAGGGCCTTGCACTTTTCAGGCAGGTGCTGTGCCACTGAGCTCCACCGCCAGCCCTCAACTAAGCATTTAAATTTTTTTTCTTATTGTTCCTTAAATAACCTAGTGTAACAACTTTTTACATGTCATTCATATTTTATTATGTATTAGAGTAGATTTAAAGTATATAGAAAGGTATACATAGGTTACATGCAAATACTATGCCATTTGGGATTTAAGCATCCTTATTTTGTGATGTTTGTGGTTCACCAATACCAGTGAACAACTGTATGAGGTTGCTTCAGGCATCCACTGGGTGTTGGGAGACTACCGTAATCTCTGAGTCTTCTGCAAATATGTACTTTTTTGGTATACAAATTCTCAAATTTCGGTTGATCTTTGGAGTACTTTATGCTTGGGTCTTGAATGTACCATTGAAGATTCTGCCTGCCTGCCTGCTTTTTTTCCTTGTTTCCTCCTTTAAGCATTTCTTTTTTTACCTGTCTTTTATTTGTCTGTGTTTCTTTATTATTTTCTTTCTCTGCTTGGGAAAGGCAATATAATGATAATTAACTATAGACAGCAAAGACATACTTTTGAAAGAGTAGGGCCTCACCTCCTGACATGGAGACCTTGTTCTCACTTACTAGCCATTTGACCATGGCAAAGTTTTTACTTCTCAATATTTATTTCTTTTACCTTAAAAATGGAAATCACATTAGTACACTTGTAAAGACTGATGTGAAGGAGATGTGAATTAACCTGTAAGAAGCACTTTTATGGTACCTGATAAATATAAAATTCTATGTAGATGTTCCATATTAGTACTTTTAAATTCTCTGATATATAAGAAACATTTTTATTCTTTCAGCTTGTAATCTTTAGCTATTTAAAGACAGAACATTAGTACAGATGGAGAGTCTCTCATCTAAACTCGAAAATCCAAAAGACTCTGAGCAACGTGAGGCATTTCATATTTTAGATTTTTGGGTTAGGAATGTTCAACTAGTAACATCTATGTAAATATTCCAAAATCTGGAAACTCCAAACTTGTAAACTTGCTAGTCTGAAACATTTATGATAAAGGATACTCCACTTGTCAGAATATATTTTTTAAAGGAAAAGAAGCTGAGAGAGAGAGAGAGAGAGAGAGAGAGAGAGAGAGACTTTAACATACATTCCATACAGTAAGGAGTATGCTTCATGATACTCCCCGGTAATTGGTGGAAATTAACATGGTAGTATTTATTTAAGAAGACCCGGAGATACTTGTAATATTTTGAGAAGATTTCTACTACTTGGAAATCAAAATATTTGAAGAGGGTAAAATGTAAGGTTTACTTATCTAGAACACGGAGATTGAAATATCCAATAATGGCAGAGAAAGTGTCATTTTTTTGTATTCGAAGACTTTAGAGAGGAAACAGAGCTGACATTCTCAAGAACGCTCTTTTACAAATTCGTAACCTTATAGGTGATAGATTCCGCAGTATAATAGATGACGCCTGGTGGTTTGGAACTGTGGAGAGTCAGCAGCCTTTTCAACCAGAATACCCGGATAGTTCTTTCCAGTGTTACAGTGTTCAGTAAGTACAGTAATGGTCTGTTATACTACTTTAATATTATGTAGACTTTGGGGAAACTCTACCAAGAATAATAATATTTATCTGAGTTACTAATCTTAGAGTACATCGACCCAGAAGTAAGTAATCATAGTATCTGTTGGAATATTATGATAGTAAAAAGAACAATATGTTTCTACCCCCTTATTACCTACATTTTCTCTTAAGTATTTCTGTTTTAGATAATAATTAAAATTATTTTTAATGGAAGATTAAAGCAATTTTTTAAAGGTAGAATATGGCAGTGAATATTAGTACCTAGTCTTTTATTCAATGATACGGATTCTAGGCAGGATGACTACATTTTGCAGTGCTATTTTTATTATATTTACTTTAATTCTTCTTGAAATCCCAGAGTTGTAAAATTCCTTACAAATGGAACTTCTTTAAAATGAAAGGAAAAACAATGTTTCTTTGTGAATATTGACTTTTAAAGTCTCTATATTGTGGATTGGAAGTATTAATAGCATTTTAGAAATGCTTTAATACTTAAGCTGCTAGGCTAAATGTAGATTAAGAGTTCATAAATGAACTACACTCTTCACCTGAACAATACTTCCCCAAAATATCTTCTTGTTCTCTCCCTAGCTCAGTGTTGAATATATACTTATTTGGAACAACAACAACAACAAAAACTAGTAAGATTAGACTTACTGCTCTGTAAGTTTCCGATTGGTGGTCCATGTTTCCTCTGTAGGTAGTTTTCTAGTATTTTTACATGAGCAAAGTTGTACTTTATTGAATATTATATTGCCACTTTGCAGATTTCACTCTGAGGAAGTCATGGGAATTATGCTAGTGTCTGAAACAAGTGCTTGTGAATTTGATTTTCATCTTGTTTTTTAATAGCTGGGACAATAATGAAAGAGAAAAGATGAGCCCCTGGGATATGGAGCCAATTCCAGAAGGAAGTAAGTAAGCTTTCAAAATGAATTATACTTCTTTTACAAGGAAAATAGTATAATATTGTAAACTAATTATTTCTAAATTTTCATCTTGCACCTAGCCGCCTTTCCTGATGAAGTTGGTGCTGGTGTTCCCGTGTCTCAGGAGGAACTGACTGCTTTGCTGTATAAACCGCAGGAAGGAGAGTGGGGCGCTCATTCCAGGGATGAGGAGTGTGAGCGAGTTATTCAGGGCATCAACCACCTTCTTTCCCTAGGTAGGATCAATGTGAAAGCATACTACGATGACACATGGGAGCCAGCAAAAACAAGGATAATTTTGAGGATCTGTAATAGAAAATGTGATTAAAATCACTGTATATTTCATTTTCCATTTAAGAGGCATAGTGCTTCCAGTTTTAATATTAAAATTGTTGTATGGTTGGGCAAAGTAATGACTGATAACTGTCAGTACTTGGAGTGGTGAGTTTGGGCTAATAGTGAAGGAAGGCCTGCAAGTATCCTTTCAGTTTTTGAGTCATTTTGACTCCCTACCTATTTGCTGAATCTGTCTGTGACTTTGGATGGGTTCCTTGGTAAAGATAAGGGCTGAGTAATGTAGTTCACCCCCATGAATAGTTACAGTTTTCTAAAATATATTACTTCAGAAGTTTGGAAGTTGTTTGGGGAAGCACATAGAATTCTGAAGATAAAACACACCATTTCTTTTATTTTTTCATTTTACTTGATTTGAACCAGTGTATCATCAATGATACATAGATATTGTTCTAATAAAAATAATCATATTTGCATAAGGGTATCATTCTTTTAAAAATGTAGTATGTAAATCCTCCCTTATTTCCATATGAATATTCATTAATAAAAAGTGTTATTGACTTCTTTAACTACTTTTTGGATCTTGGTAATTTTGTAGATTTTGCCAGCCCTTTTGCTGTTCCCGTGGATCTCAGTGCCTACCCCTTGTATTGTACTGTAGTTGCTTATCCAACTGACCTCAATACTATCAGGCGGAGACTTGAAAATCGTTTTTACAGGTTTGTTTACTTTTATTACTTATTATAAAATTGATAGTTGTATGGGCCTTGCTTACTTGAGGTTTGTATTTTTATAGGATAAAATGATCATCTACACATTCAAGGTACTAAATTTCTTTATTCAGTAAATTCTCTTTCAGGATTAAAAAGGGATAGTATAGACAAGGTAATGCTTACATCTTTTACTCTGAATAACTACCAGGAAGAGAACAATATGCAGTGTAGCAACTATTGTAACTGTCCTACTAACTAATGTGTTTTGTAACTCGGTTTCTTTGTTATATTTTTTTCTCTCTAAAATAAAAAAGAGGGAGGACAGAAGAAAGAGTAAAGTATAGGTAGCACAAACTGTGTATAATATGAAAAGTACAATTAGCTTTCTTTCATTAAAGATAAGTGGTTCATGGATTCTTGATTAAGATGCTACAGAGACATGGAGCATGTTTAAATCCTCTTTGAGAACCTAAGTAGCAGTTAATTAAATTTAATTGCCAGCCCTGAAATATGTATAGAACCAATTAATTTTTTCATGATTTTGGTTGACAGAGGGATATAGGAAGACTTTGTGGGCCAGTTCTTGGTCTCTCTGTCTCATCCAACTGTACTTCACCAGAATCATAGTATTTCATGAACTGATTAGTCTGCTTCTTATAACTGAGAGTTGAATGTATTTTTATAACATATGTTACACAATATAATAATGTATATTATAACTAGGTAAAAATACTGTCATTTTCTACAATGTATTTTTTTCACTCTTCACGACTTCCCCTGAAAACTAAACATTATTTTAACTTTATCAGGTATTTTTCATGAGATTACTTGCAATGTCCTTAGTCATTCCTATTTCAAGTTTCATGAGGCAATCCAGTGGTTCAAAATTCTTCCCTATGTTTAAAATGCAGAAACTAAGCCATGCCTTTTTTGCACACCACAGTCACACATATGTATGACACCATATTCATATAGTGGAACATCTTTGACATATCATAGTTAAGTGCTTAGCTATTATATATTGTATGCTTCTACAATGTAAATTAAATGTGTCAACTAACCCTAACAAAATATTTCTTCCACAGGAGAATATCAGCATTAATGTGGGAGGTACGCTACATTGAGCATAATGCTAGGACTTTCAATGAGCCAGACAGTCCTATAGTCAAAGCAGCCAAAATTGTAACTGATGTCTTACTTCGATTTATTGGGTAAGAAGCAGTTTTATGTTTCAGTGAGACTAATTTTAGATTTTAAAAAAGTTATTTAAATGTATTTTGACTTTGTTTTTTAGAGATCAAAGTTGTACTGACATACTGGATACTTACAATAAAATTAAGGCAGAAGAACTAAACAGTACTGATGCAGAAGAGGTAAGAATCACAGCACGAAGAATGAGAATGAATTTATTGTTTATTTGACATGCAGTAGGTGCTACATGTAAATGTTTCAACTGATTATGAGCAATGAAAGATTGTAGGATGCTGGCTGAACACTTGTATCTTCTTAAATTAAATACTTTGATCTCCATTCAGATGGAATATACCCAAAATATGATAGTACTACAGTGTTTAGTTAGAGAAAGCTGAGCAGTCATCCTGTGTGACTTTGTGGATTTCAGTGATAAGAAATCAACACTTTATTTTCCAGCCCTTAAAAATAAGACAAAGCACTCAGTATTTTCAAAGAAGGTTTAGCACTCAGTATTATGAGACACAGTAACAGCAGAAGGGACTTTATTTTCTATACATTGTAAAATATTAAATACATTTTAAAATTATAGATTTGAACTTCTGAATGTTTCATAGTTTCATGGAGTTTCTACCTGGTTTCTTTATGGAAATTTACAAATATAAACCAATATTTTCTGAAAATGAAATCAGTACTCTCTGTAAATGTTTACATACCTAACTTCTCTACCCATCCATGTCTCTAAATTCACCTAAAGCCGCATTTGACAAGATGCTATGATAGCAACAAAAACCAAGAGAAGCTGGAATGGTAATGAAAAATGATAACCAAACATCTTTACTGGAAAACAGTTCATCCCAAGGAAAATGACTCAAATATGCTAGCTCCTGTAGTGGTTGTATGAGACATTTTCATATTTATTTTGCCTGTATTGTTCATGTGTAGTTTGGTAAATCTTGAATGTTGTTTTCTATTCTTTTATAAAAGTGCATCTGATTGTAAAGCATTGTTTTATTGGAGCTAAATACTGTTTATATAACTTTATTTATTTACTTACTTTGTCTTTTTTGAGATAGGGTTGCGCTGTGCAGTTCAGGCTGGCTTTGAGCTCACTTTGTAGCCCAGGCTGGTCTCAAATTTGCAGTGGTCCTCCTGCCTCAGCCGCCCAAGTGGTGGGATTGCAGGTGTCCACCACCACGCCTGGCTATATAACTTTCATAAAGAAAACATATACCAATTAGATATTAGCCCTTTGAAACCCAAGAAAAATTTATTCATATTCCCTATATTTTCTCTGACCCTTACTATGAGTGTATTTAACTCAGAATTTAATATAATAAGACAATTTCTTCTTAGACTAGCACTAGTTGTATTAGAATAGAAAAATAAAGTAAAATGCAACTCAACACATTGGTATCTCATAGTTTAGTAAGTAAGCATATCAGTATAATAAGTTTCTGTAAAAATACTAGCAATTAGATACAAAGCTACGCAGATACTAGTCATTTCACCTTTTCCCTCATTTCCTATTCTAATTTGAAGCAAAACTTTGTGTAGTTCTTCTTTTCCTAGTATGTTTTCTAATTTGTACATAGCATATTGGCAGAGGTCTTTGTCCTGCTGTTCACTCCAATGAAAGAAAGTTACCCATGATTATGTTCGCTATTGACTTGTCAATGTTGATCTACTTCATAAGACTTTGACTATAAGTGCACGTTTTCTTCCATTCTTATTTTCACTTAGGATATAGAGATTATTGATCTGGATTCAGATGGTCCTGGTACGTCATCTGGAAGACGGGTAAGTAGATAAGTGGACTCCGCAGAAGAAGCGCTTTCACTCTTCCTGCATTAGGTATTGTAAAGGCCAGACGGCCTGTGGAAATGTACTTGTGCCCTAGTCTATGGCTGAGTACATTTGTAGCTGTACTGATGGCCAAGATTTACTACAGCAAGACAGTAAGAATACACAGTTTGGTCGTGGGGGGAAAGACTCAAGCATAATATGGAGGAATGTATGTTCAGGTGTTCTTATGCCTCCTTTCTCTTATACGGGGCCATACAGTACACTGTCACAGCAGCAATGAAGATGGAGCAACATGTGTGGGATTGGAGCTTCAGTCCCTAAGCATTTTGTGTGGGACTGGTTATCTAGGCGCTCTCTGCCTAGCATAGACCAAGATTCTACATTTCTTTGAAGAAAGCAGATGTTCAGCCTCAATGACATTGTTTATACTGTCTTGACACAGTAAATCATGTCTGTAATTTAACAAATGGTTCTAGTACCAAATTTCTAAATGACAACCATGGACCAACCTTTTAAGTGAAGCCCCTCTCTGTTGTGTTAAAGCTTTGCTGCACATTTCCTTTCTATCAAAATTAGAGTTCTATAGAAGGTAAAAATACCTTTTGAAGTACTTATTCAAAGAGATAATAACAAAAGCCTTGAAATGCTAAAAACTAGAATTTATCATAACCACAAAATATCTATTAAAAATTTATTTGAGTGTTGCTCTGAGAAAATTATGGCACCCTTGTCAAGTGAACTTATGGTTGCAGCTGTTAAGGCAGTGTATCTGTTAGCCTTTTAGATGCAAAAACATCCAGCCCTTTACACTTTATGTGTTTGGATTTCCTTAAGATGGAAATCCAGAATGCTAGAATTCTTGCCATCTTCATGAACACAATATCCATGTATTTTTGTTTGTTTAATCTTTGCCAAGATTAATGATGTTTAATTTTAACTAAAGCTTTTAAATTGCAGCATTGCTATCTCAGCACAAATAACTTAACATTAGATATGCATGAGAAAGTCCAAGAAGAGTTAAAGAAAGTCCTTGTACATATAACTCTATTAAAATCTATAGGTCAACTGTCGAGGCAGAAGGCAATCTGTAAGGTGTAATCCTGATGCTTGGAAAAAACAGTGCAAAGAACTATTGAGCCTCATTTATGAACAGGAAGATTCAGAGCCATTTCGACAACCGGCAGATCCCCTTTCTTACCCTGTAAGCATATAGTTGTTTAAATAATCACCACCATAACTTCCTGTAAGTGTCCATGCTAACATGTAGTGTTCCTTCCTTGGGTATCTTTGAGTTGTGAAAGTGAGTGGTATGATTAGTTATGACCTTTTAAAATGTCTGTCAAGTAGTTATTATGTAAATTATACAGTTTTAAACTAATTGAATCAAAATTTCTTTGCTACTCCTTCCTGCTTTTGAGATATTTAAAATATTTTTAATACACGTAATTTCTAATACACTTGTATACATTTAAAATTGATGATATATGTCAGTATGAGTAAAATTGATCCTAAATACATTACTGTTATGGCAGAATCACCAACATACCAATATCACCTTTCAAAAAAGATAAAAGCATGAGAACTGAGAATATAGAATCCCTCTTCTACGAAATAGAATTGCTGGATATGTTGAATTACTTTTTTAGATATCAAATCTGTTCTTTTTCGGAGAAAAGGAACAGCAGTGTTTCAGAAATACATGAGACCATCTTTTCAACTTAGTACACATCAGTATGTTGCGCTGTATTCACAGATTTTAGTTGGAAATAATATTTAAATAAGCAATATTATATTTAATAGCTTGTTTTACTTGTAGGAAATTTGGGTAGAATAAATTAGTCTAGTGTTTTTCATGGTAGAGAAGAATTGTGAGTACTAATCTCATTCACCTTAAAGTACAGACAACTAAATATAATTTGTATTTGTGAACCTTTGACCCCTAAACCAGAGTTACATTGCAAGTTATGATATTTTGTTATAGCAGTCCGGAAATGCAATACATGCTCTTTACTCTAATAGGCCCATGAAGAACAAGAGGGAGAATCTTCAGAGTTCAGTGTTCCAGAAAGACAACCTGATCCATCTCTTTCTGAGGTACTTACAATCCTCTCTTAAAAGACAGACTAGTTTTTTTTAATTTTACTTTTAAAAATCCATGTTTGTACACAAACCTTTCATAATTTGTTAAAACTGCCTTCTGTTTATTTTTAATCATTCTATTTTTTGAATTCTTATGTTTTTAATCAACATGTTTTCAAGGTTTCTCTCTGTAACATCTGTTTAGATGTTTATATATATCTGAAGCTACTGCTGTTGCAAAGCAGAAAACAGCAGTTATGGGATGGATTTATGTGTGTTTTGCAGCTGTTTATTCCAACTGGGACTTCATGCAGCATGCAAGTTAAAACTTTTTTTAGTTTTCATAATATTACACAGATTGCAGTATTTCTCCTTTATGAAAATATTGGTGCTTCATAAGCCATAATATGTTGGAACACACTTTTTTTTATGATTTAACAAAATAGAACATTTAGGGCAAGTTTGCTTTTTCATAGTGTGAAAATATTTTTCTTCTTTTTATAATGCCTTTTTAATCTGGTATTTTGCCTCTTTGGCTTTCTTGTTTGAGGGAAACGTTACTTCTTAATGATTCCAAGTAGGATGAGGAATGTAATGTTGACTATGGCTTTCATTCCAAAAATTATATATTGAGGGTTATAGGATATACAGGTATAAATTTCAGGTACTATTTAATATATTAGCCCTAAGAAAATCTTAACTGAACTTGAAAAAGTAAGATAAAATAGAGTCTTGCCTCTCCCCTAATAAATATCAAACACAATTCTGAACCTATGAGACAGAAGATTGTAGATGAAACAAAGCTGTCACATCGATTAAAATTCAAAGTGGAGAGAGACACAAACATGACCAATTTGACTTTGAATCTCAACTAATGACATTTTAAATAGTGTCCTTGTACCTAGGAGTCTTGGAAATAATGTATCTAATGTGTGGAGTGCAATTACTTTTGCCTGCATAATCCCATCTCCCATCTCTACTATCATTAATGCACTCTGCTAGGGTCTTGGAATTTACATCAACCTTTAGGCAAGAAATGGAATCCCTTATTATACACTGTAGAAATGAAGGCACAGAACCGGGTACACATGCCTATAATCCCAGCACTCAGGAGACTGAGGCAGGAGGATCAACAAGTTAGAGGCCAGCCTGGACTGCGTAATGAGACCCTGCTGCAAAAAAAAATGAAGCCAATGACTATGGGTTTTCTATTCTGTCTCTTTAGAGTTACTTATGGTTATTGACTGTACTGTAATTGCTAAGCCTCCCCCACAGGTCCTGCTCTTTTCAGAAACCACCAAAAGATGACTTGGAGGGGCAGAAGGAGGTAGTGGTCAGATTGAAAATCAGTATGTTTATTTCTTATCAGTAGGCAATGCAAGTCTTTGTTCCATCATATTATGTAGTATTATTTTCAGTTTAAGTATTTATATTTAACACATTTTTCTTTCTAGGATCATCAAGGTGTTATGGAAACACGTATGGACTTTAGCACTGTGAAAGAAATTTTGGAAGCAGGGAATTATGTTAGTCCTCTGGAATTTTGTAAGGATGTTCGCCAAATATTCAGCAACTCCAAAGCTTATACCTCTAATAAGAAATCAAGGGTATGCAAAACAATGTTCAGTGCTTTAATTATAAAATAATTTGCTCTGCTCTGAATATTTATTTTCAATTTATTATACGATACCATGAAGCATATTGGAAATCATAATTGTTGATTCATCCTCACATGTAATAGTTTCCATATGTTTTGTCAAAATATCTTGAGAACAAAAAACAGTAATAATAATTTTTGTCTTTTGGAATCACTGCTATCTAACTTACATCTGTTGCCAAGTAGGTATATATATTTGCCTATTTGAACTGCATAGAAAGTGAATTATCACTCATTTACACAGGCATAGTTGTTCCACATTTGCTTTTCCTCCTTGATCATGTTTGTTAGAAAGAATGACATATATTTTCTGTAGAAAGTTTGGAAATAGAAGTATACAGAGAAACGCAGAAATCACCTGTAAAGCCCATCATTTTATTTACAATTCATATCTTATGTTTATTCTTCCAGAATTTTCTATAGTCCCTATACACTTGCATATGTTTATACATTGTTGGTAATAGCCATTTGCGTATTGTAAGGCCTTTTTTGTTACTTAAGACTCTTTGAAAAAATACCTTTTATCATATCTAATAGATGGTTATTTTATGTTATTTAACCAGTGACTTGATGGTAGAGATTTAGGTTTTTTCCAATTTCTCACTTTATGTGAATACTGGCTATGGTGCAGATATCTTCTACTTATATATGAAGTAACTGATTAAAAAAAGACTATATTTCAACTTTTCAGCTCTACAGCATGACGCTGCGGTTATCTGCCTTATTTGAAAATCATATTAAAAACATCATTTCTGAGTATAAGTCAGCAATCCAGACTCAGAAGAGGAGAAGGACACGGTACAGAAAACGTCTAAGAAGCAGCAGCAGTTCATTATCCAGTAGCAGAGCTCCTAGGTATATTACACTGATTCAGTTTCTTTGTTTTGAAATCATTTTCTGTGTATTACTTCATTTTTCAAAGATAACAAATAGTTTTAAGAAAATTTCAGGTCATCTTTTTCCCCCAAGCATTATTGTCCCTGTTTAAAACAAGTTAATAACCAAGAACACTATTTATGTGAATTTCACTACCGTGAAACCTTTTTGAATGTATTGACTTACAATTTTTTCTTTGTCAAAATATTGATTTAAAGCATTTCCCTTGAATGCGAAGCATTACACACAAATTTCCATTTTGGTCAGTTTGAAGATTTTTTATCATACTGTCTGTCATAATGTGTCACTAACAGAAAAATGTGCTCATCATCATGTATTTTTACTTGTAGTCCAAAAGGGAAACAGAAACAAATGAAGTTGCAGCCTAAAAATGACCAGAATACCTCAGTGTCTTATGCTAGGACTAGTTCTCCTTTCTCGTCTCCTGGTAAATACACCTTTTTGTTGTTGTTGTCTCAGTTTCATGTCAATAGTAAGGCTATAGAAGAGGTAGTATGGTTTATAATGCAAAGAGCATAGATAGAAATTTAGAAAAACTTGTACTTTATTCCCAGTTCTAGTTGCTACTTGTGTGTCCCAGGATAAGACATTATGCCATGTGATTTTGTTTCTCTGTTATAGTAGGTAAATTGTAGTCTCTTAGTATGAAAATTCCTTATGTGAGATTTTTCAAATGTCTATAATGCCTCAGAGCCCTCATCTGCATTATATTTGCCAACATAAGACTTCTAAGATCCTCTTGGAGCATCTTGTTTAAAGTAAAATAAACAAGATCTAGTTTCAAAAGCAGCTTGTTTAACTTTGCTGGTAATGCAAAATTATTTTAACATTACAACCTTCTAAAATGCAAGTTTCAGATGCTGCTGAAGGAATTTCACAGTATCTACTTGATGATGAAGTGGATGGGCCATTTTCTTCATCAAGCTTCAGTGGATGTAGCCAAAGTGGAAATACCCATGACCCAGGGAAAGCCAAATCATTTCGGAATAGAGTTTCACCAGTTAAACAAGGTAGGAAATAAATGTAGAATGGGCCATTTATTCTTTATTATGAGGGAAGGGGAGTAAAAGCTGATGTAATATTAGATTAGTAAAAACTTGTACATCTTTGTAGTTAGTGAGAATTCTAATAGTGTCAAATATGAGTTAGATAAGTAAGAACAGGCCATTAGCAGATTTCCAGTGTTTTGAAACATATTGTAGTATTTTAAATAAAATGTAAAATGAAATGAATAGGAAGAAAAACACTGAATGAGAAATTCTTTCCCCAATTACAGAAGAACCAGACTATAGACAATTTTAGGACTTTTCATATGTCAAACCATATTAATGAGAAAGGAAAGGATTTCTAAAGTTACCCTTAAAGAGTTTTAAAACTTTTCGTGGGGTACTTCATTGGAAAATGAGCCTAGGTTGAGAAATGATTCTTCGTTTAGTCGCCACCCACTTCTGCTTACTTTTGAGGTTTTTTTAGTTAATAGTTCAGATATTCTTTCCTGTGGGTACCTGCAGTCTCACAAAGTCATTTGTTTTCAGACTGGGCCCTGCATGTTTCCAGGGGATCTACACAGATACTTTAGGAATTCGGAGATGAGCCATCGTCATTTAACCAGAACAGCCATTTTTAATTTCATATACTGAGCTTCCATATAACATTTTATTTAATGAAAAATTTTTAGTGCTTAAAAAGAAATCACTGACATAATTCATTATCCTGAGCATTTATCTTGGACCATATCAGGGGTGCCAGTTATCAAAAATATTTGAAGGTGATGGTACTAAATCAAAATTTCTTATATTTAGTCCTATGTTATGGACTCAGAACAAATACAAAGAAAGTTTAGTACATTCAGCTATTTGAAATTTGTAGACTTACTAAGATTTATAAATACTTTATTACAATATAGATTTAATTTTACGTTTTAGTGAAAGAATCATCACCTTATCCATTGTTATGTAAACACAACAGAAAAATTCTTTCCAAAGACTTACGTTATATTGGTTATATAAGAAATATGGAAGCATCTTATTACTTTAAAATAATGTCTTTGTTTTTCCAGTTTGCATCTTTTCTCTCTCCTTTGATCCTGCTGTGCACGGCATACTTGTGCCACTGCTTACTCTTACCTTACCCTCTCCCTCACTGACAAGCTTTTGGAAAGAGTAGCACATTTCATGGTTCTACTTTCTTTCAGTCCACACATTCCCTTAGCCTTTGTGGTGCAGCTATGGCCCAAACCACTCTCCAGACATGAGTCTCCATAATATTACCAGTATTCTTTAGCGTCCACCCAGTGTCCTGATCTTAGTCCTTATACTTGTTATCTTTTGCACAATGTTGTCTTCCTCCTCCATGAACCCCTGCTTCCTCACGTTTATACACTGCTGGTGTCCATGGAACTGTTTGGTTTATACCTGGTGGTTCTCTTTGGCCCAACTTGCTCTCCTTTCATTTCCCACTGCTTCAGTTGTTTTTGCCTTTTATAAGTAAAGCAATTTATTCTAACGACTATGTCAGCCACACTGGTACTAATAACTCTAGAAATGCATTTGCCAGACTAACTATCTCTTTATTCTATGAGTCTCATTTTCAGCTACTTCTTTAAAAATTTTTTCTAGTGCCACAAAAACTAGACAAAATAGACAAACTTTATATCTGCAGAAAAGTTTTTCCCATTTAAAATATTCCCCCCCACTCTCTCACGTTTTACCCTCTTTATTGCATGTGTCACTACTCAAAATGACATTTATTTATTTATTCACTTCATCATCTGTCTAGCTTTCCCCACTAAAATATTAATTGCGAGAGCAAAGACTTCACCTTACAGTATTTATTGACATATTTCTAGCTCTTCATAATACTTGGCCCATGGTAGCTAATCTGTAAATATTTATTGAGTAAATAAGTGAAACTATGATGATTCATGTTCCCATGTAATTCTTGCTAAAGTTCAGTTCTTGGGATTGAAGGGAAGGTAGGGGAATGAGAAAAGGAAAAAAGAACCAAGATATGTCATGGCAGGTACACATTCCCTATGATGAATGTGATCAGTATGTATACCTAAAATGTACCAATAAACTTAATTTTTAAAAAAAGTAACGAATCAGAATTTAGTATCTTCATTTTTAAACAATTGTTTTAACCTAAAACACCTTCTGTGATTATGGCTTATCGTTCTTGGGGCAGTAAATATTTTTGATATACTGTTTATGTTACTTTTGAACTTAATGACCATATCAAAGTCATAGTTTAATTTAAAATTCATTCATTTCTATTTAGATCACTCGCTTGATGGACCTCTTACAAATGGTGATGGCAGAGAGCCCCGGACAGGAATCAAGAGAAAACTAATCAGTGTATCAGAAGAAGATGACAGCTTGGTAGGAGAGGCGAAAGAGAAAAAAGAAACAGAGAAATCCCATTTATCCTCTTCAGAGAGTGGAGAGTTAGGATCCAGTTTAAGTTCAGAAAGTGCTTGTGGTTCTGATTCTGACTCTGAATCGACTTCCAGGACGGATCAAGATTATGTAGATGGAGATCATGACTATAGCAAATTCATACAAACGAGACCGAAGAGAAAACTCAGAAGGCAACACGCCAATGGAAACCGAAACTGGAAGATGAGAGGCACCGGAGGAAGAGGGAGATGGGGAAGATGGGGTAGATGGAGTAGAGGAGGCAGAGGAAGAGGAGGCAGGGGACGAGGGGGTCGAGGAAGAGGTGGAGGTGGCACTAGAGGAAGAGGAAGAGGGAGAGGAGGAAGAGGTGCCTCTAGAGGAGCCACCAGAGCCAAACGAGCGCGTACTGCAGATGACGAATTTGATACTATGTTTTCAGGACGTTTCAGTAGACTGCCTCGAATTAAGACAAGAAACCAAGGCAGGAGGACTGTTTTATATAATGATGATTCTGATAATGACAATTTTGTGTCCACTGAGGATCCTCTGAATCTTGGTACATCCAGATCAGGCAGAGTGCGTAAAATGACAGAAAAAGCCAGGGTTAGCCATCTCATGGGATGGAATTATTAACAGTTGATGGATTTAGAATAATTTAAAAATTCAATGGCCTTCTACTGCAGGGAATTAACCAGGAAATCTACAAAGCAAGTTGTGTGGGGACTTCTGCTTCCTTTCACATTGGTGCTTTTCCATTATGCCAGTATATATTTGTTTCAAGACTTTGATCTCCACACTTCATTTGTTCAAACAAGCCTTACTCATTAGGCCTTAAATTAAAAGAAATTCTGCCCATACATGTGCGTGCGTGCACGCACGCACTCATACACAACAATGACGCACTACAGATTTACTACATTAAAGGAGCATTCTACTTCTTAAAAGTAGCGTGACATTTTTATCTCAATGAAATATCCTTCTTTTGCTTTTGTATCACAGAAGTATAGCACCTTCTTACAGAGTTTTATATAGTTTGTTTTTGCCATTTTGATTGCTAGACCCAGTAATAATAACTTTTGCACAATACACCAATCCTAAAGGCAGCTATTAAATGTTTACAGTTTCTATATTGTGAGAACGATCTGGATTATTTTACTCTTCCCAGGCCAAACTTTCGTGAATTGTACTGAACTGAAGTATATATTTATACTACAGTTTTTTTGGGGGGTGGGGGGAATCTTGATATGCTTTTCATTGGTTTGCTTAATTCACGTTAGAGGTGAGAAAGGGTTGGTGCCTTGTAAATATGTAGCCAATCTTTGTGGTGTGTCCTGAAGTGCGCATTAACTTTATTAAAAGGGAATATACTTGAGATATCAATCTAGACAAGGTGCCAAATGCAAAAGTTTCTTGCAGCCATTTTCTTTCCTGTTATGTTTTATTGCATTAATAGAACTTGTGTGCTTAAAGAATGACTTTAAACATTTGAAAAACCCTCATCCACCAAGAGGAACTTCTTTAAATAGTAGCTCAGCTACCTCTATTAACTACAACTACTGGAAACTTTAAGGAAAATAGATACTGTTACTCATTACTAAGGAGAAATAGAACAAGCTCGGGTAGGAAAGAATATTCCTAAGTTATAAGCTGAGAGGTTGTTAATAATCATATGGGCTTTGAGATTAATAGTTTAGCAAACTTTCCTAGGTATTATATGGTCCACCTTAGGCTTTCATAAAAGATATTTGTGTAAGTAGACTTGGGCTACTGCTTATGTGTCTCTGCTACCACTTAGTGTTCAATAGCCATGAGTTAACAGGCAGGTTTTCCTTTAAATCTTAAAGTATAACAGACCGTTTACTTTGAGTTGCAATGTTTCTGATAGCTAATATTTTAAATCAACGTTAATAGATTTTGCTCTTATCATTCCAAAGGGTTCTTCTAGTCTTTCAGAAAAGAACCTCATTGCACTGCACACTGATACTTTGAATCATTATTTTATAGGCGAGAAAAATCTGTTAAACCGTTATGATCTTGTTTACAGCAGTAGAGTGCACATAGTTCCATAAGTGAGCTTGAGTTCCCAGATCAATTTTACTCCTCAGATTTGAGATTACAGATTTGCTAATTTGTTAGATACTTCAATTTTTGATGTAAGAGGGTTAATATTGATCTTTTTTTGTAACAGCAAATTTGCTGCACTTAGATCAAAGTTGTGTGATATACAGACTTCTTAATGTATACCAAGTTATCCTGGGGTATTTTAAGTTAATGTGTTTGTCTCATACTTCCAATCATTTTATGCATCTGAAAACCCTTAAGTGCAGAGGAAGGAGTACACACATAACTTTGCTTTTTTGATAGGGTTTGGGGTTGAGGTTATTCTTGAACTAACATCTTTAAGCAGTTTTTACTTGCAGTAGAAATGATGTTCAGGCTTTACAAAAGTATTGTTGAGAATTGTTAATGGCACTAACTTCTGTTACTAGAGAGTAGACCAAGATATATTTTCTGTTGTACTCTTATTTTCATTAAACCAAAACTACTTCTGGTTATAACTCAACTGCCGTTTTTAACCATAGTATAGATTCAAATTATTCCTATTTGAAACTCTCTATTAGATTTTTGCTAAAGTGTACCATTTCACTTACTCATCTCTTGGGCATTTAGATTAAATGTTACCTGTTTTCCTGAAGTCAGTAACACTTCGGCATACCCTAATCAAAGTGACATAGTTGCTTAAATTCTTGGATCTATCTATGTGTGTATCATGTGTATCATTTTAGTGTGACATTTTTTGATGACATTCTTCTATGAAGAGCTGACTTCTTAAAATGTAGAAGAATTGCCATTGGTGTGGTTTTTAGCTACCTGGAGCTTTATTTATAATTTATTTTGAAAAAGTAAAATGTCACATTTATTCCCCAAATGTCAATATTTTCTAGGTTTAGGTAATTAGAATAATAAGTCTGAAGACATTTTTAAGTATATTTTATAAGTAGTGAAATACTGTGAATATACTAGTGAACAGCATTTTGCTGTAATGTTGATTTCAGTTATTGGAGTGTTAAACAGTTAGTCACCAGGGTATGGTAGCTAAGCATAGTTCTCATTATACAACAGATAATTTCCTCTTAGCATGCAAGTTATTTTGATAAGCGTGAATATAAAAGTTTGAGAAACAGTATTTTTACTTTTTTATCTGGACCCCCCATTTTTACTTTGCTTTTTTTGTAACACTGTTTCCTGTGAATTTTTCATAATTTGTATCACATTGAATATTTTATCATTTTAATTTTCTAGAGACCCCTTGAAACCTAAAGAAGATCTGGGTACAGCCATAGCAAAGCAAGTAGGCAAAGAACTAAGAGCTGTTCTAAGAGAAACCACTGTAATATTTAGGTCCATGGGAGCATACACATGTGTAAGTCTAATCATATGCTAGATATGAATAGTGAGTAAGCTGTAGTACTTCTTATGAATGCTAACAATGTTTAAATTCCCATCTTTAAGATCTTAGCATGTGTATATATTTATAAAACCTGAATCGTATGTTTTCTTCTATGGCTTGCTATGTATCATCCAGCAATAGGATGCTCTCCAAAACCTTCACTAACTTACTAACCTAATGACTAGCTTTGTTTTTGTATGTGTGTGTGCACTTGTATGTATGTAGTATTTTTTTCAAACTTGACATACCTTTATTTCAGACATTAAAGAAGAGAGAATATTTTATATGGAGGATACTGTCTATCAATTCTTTGTCTCTGTACAGCTCTTAGCCTATGCATTTACTACTCGGTCATCCATTGAATTATGCCTTTTTGATAAGCAACCCATGTTTCCCCATGTACCTGTATCCTGTTCTTATTGTAATTCCATTGGTCCTTATCTTTGTTTACTTTTCTGTTTCCCTCCCCAGAGATCATAGTTATTCTAGAATGCTTCCAAACAGCACTTTGTTTCACCCAGAGGTGAAACTGAATAAAATTCATAAATCTCACTCTGCACAACTATGTGCTCAGATACCCAGCTCAGCCTTCCAGTATTTCAAGGTAAATTTGAGTGATTTATAGTTTACTCTTTGTTTTAATCTTACAGATTGTTACAAGACAGTAACAGTGAATGAAAGAGAAAAATGTGAATGGCACTTACAAGTTTTTGATAAAAATTTTTGGAGCATTTTTTCCAAATTGGTATGTTTATGGTAATGAGAAATTAAACACCTTATCATTCACGTATATCTTGGAGCTCATTTATGCACATTTGCCAACTGGTACTTATCTTCAAAGTTGGAAAAGGTGATTTATAGAATGTGTAATTTTCAGTGTACTTTGATGTCCAGCCTTTTGAACAATTACAGTAGCATGTTAAGTTGGGAAATGAGTATTGGAGAAAGAGATGGGAGTTTGACATTTAAAGTCCATTCTTTTAAATATAATCCCATCCTCAATATTTTTGTGTTGCCTGAGGCTTATGAGTGTTTTCTTGAAGATTGAATATCCTAAGATCATTTTTAAGATTTATTTTTAAAGATTATGGGAAATATTTTGTTGCTTTTTTTGCTTTTTAACAGTTAGTAGTTTCTTTATTACATTTTGATTATCAAATTTACCACTTTTTGATTAAAAGCCAATATAAAGTTAAAATTTTTAATGGTGCCGTATTTTGTGAAATATGGATAGCCCTCAAGTTTATTCATTTTTTATATAGTCTTATCCTTGATTTTTTTTATCTTTCCTCTCTTGCTTGCTTTTACCTTCATTTCTCTGTGTGCAATGAAAACTGCAGCTAAATTAGCATACTTCAACACGACTGGAAATTTCTGATTCATCGAGGGGAGAACACAGTAGGAAGGCCCTACAGCTTAGGGTTAAGATGTGTTTGTTTATTTCTGTGTATCCCCACTTGTTATTATTATACTTATCTTAATTAAGTCTAGAATATGAGACTTTGACCTATGAAAGCATGATAAGTATTTTGTTAACAAATCCTGTTGCTATATATTGAAATTGCCAGTGGTAATTGACTTTTAAAATCACATACAAAAATACTTAGAAACCCAGTTGGAAAATGTGTTTTTACATGTCACCAAATACATGGTACTACAAATGTAGCACCTGTATCCATCAGTACTACAAATGTTAATTCTTTAAACAATACTGTGGTGATGGCAATCAGTAATTTATTTCTTTGTCCTGTAACTTATCATCCTTGTCCTTTGTAATTCCTTACACAGTATTAACAAAACTGTACCTTATGTTTGCTCTTAATATCCATAAATTTTAAGATAGAAAACCATCCATTTAATAGTTGATGTGATGTTGTATATAGGCAAAATGTCCGTTAATTCAATTATTTAAAAAAGATAAACTCAACTGGCTTAGTTTATAAAAGATGTTTTGTTTGGAAGATACCAGTAATTATAAGTAATTACTTTCAAAGACAAAAAACTGGACTAATTTGTTACCATTCTTTATGGGATGTTTACAATAAAATTCCAAGTTGTTTGGAATCAATTGCACTCTTGCTGCTTTATGCCTTAACTCATGTACCAGAGATAAATGAACAAGAAGAAAGAAATATGGAATTAGTTTTCTATTATGCAGCTTTAGAGATTATAACATATAACTCTTGAGTCATTCCTTTTTGCTTCTTTGTCATAGAATATTATATTACTATAATTTTTAATCTGAGAAATAAGGGTGCTTACTATAAAAAATATTTTTGATCTAGTCATTAAAATACTTGTTGGGTCACTTTTAGGTAATAAATATTAACTCTTTCAATGTTGACTGCTCGGTGCCTTACGTAACAGCCTGCAAAACACTAAGAAACTGTTCTGTACAGCTTTTTCAAAACAAATAGACTTTAATATATTGTTCACTTATAAGTTTTAACACCTAAGCTATGAATCCCTGTCATATTTTATTTATGTTCAACTTGCCTACAAAGCTTAACTGTATTGTAAATCATACTTTAGTTCATTGTAACTGTAGGAGGGAGACAAGTAAGGTGAGAGAGAAGTGTTGAGCCAGGATCTGATTCATCCTAGTTATGAACCTATACAGTTCCCACAATTTTCCTCCCACTGGTAGGACTTCCACCAGGTTCAAGATAAGTAAGCTAAAAACCAGCGTGCATCTTTTCTACATGTACTGTCTCTTTTGTATTTTTTGAATAAAAAATAAGGTATTTAGAAAAATATCACTTCATCTTCTGGAATCAAATTCAATGGCCATGAAAGTAGCTAGATTTTTTTTTTCACAATATTCAATCTCCGATATAATGTTTGGTAATCTCTGATACAATGTTTGGTACTTTTGTTTAGCTGCTAAATTTACCTCATTCTTTAGACTTTTTAAAATAGCAAAATTAAAGAATTTTTGTGATAAAACTTTATGGCAGTATTCACAAGGTCAGTTTTTTCCTAGGTGAGAAGGTCAAGAAAAAAGTGTTCTCTACCTTTTCTCTGATTTATAAGCCACTGACTATTTAAAGCTTATTTCTAAAAATGAACAAAATAAATTGAAATCAATATAGTAAGGCTTCTTTCCCCTTTTTGCAGTTGCCTTAATAAAGTTTCTGTCACCTGCAGATTATAAACTTCTAGTAGATAATTTAAAAGTTATTAACAAAATAATATTGATATTGAAGACTTAAAAATTTTTCTGATGGTAGTTTCTTTTTCATTAATTTATGTATTTGGAATTGCTAGTCTGCAATTCCCTGCTCAGCATTTTTATGGTACTCTTCAATTTTATAAGTTTTGTAGTAAATTTATTAAGAAATAAAAATATTTCACATTGCTTAGCTTACATTCTTCATATTAATTCGTTGGGCTTAATCATTCTTTTTTATTTTAAAAGTAAAAGAACAAAAACTAACAAACAGACACAAAGTAGCACAAGAACAGTGCAATCAAAGCTGAATTACAGACAAGGTGACAGGGAATTAACAGTGGTTGTTGTATTACATATTGATACCTTCAAAGTGTATGCTCAGGAAAACAAATATAGATATACAAGATTCATCAAACAACTACTCATTAACTGTTCCTTACAATAAAATAAGTCAATAGTGCGACCTTGTTAGCCATCCTGCATATATATATATATATATACATACATAGTTATCCCTTTCTTTCTTTTCTCCTTCCCCTCATCCCAGGTGCTCTTTACTTTTGAGCAGTTTCCTTTCATACCTCCCAATTTATATACCCACTTTCAGGTTCTTACACTAGTGATACAATACGTTGCTTGCACATGCACATCTGATTTATTTCACTTATGAGTATGGTCCGGGTTTAATCATTCTTAAGGAAGATTTTTCTGTGGCTGATTTTTATTGTGTAATTTTAGCTAGCTTTTCTGTAGTAACTTGTTAATTTACATTAACAACTTTGTGTATTTTGTCTAGTAATTTAAACCAGTAAAACTTTAAGGTATTTCTTTCCCGGCATTTTACAAAAGCTTACAATATGTTAAAATGAGATTTCCTTACCAAATTGTATAATACGTCATTTTAAGAGGGGTATTTTGTTGTCTTTGGATACTGTTCATCTATAATATTAAGAAGTGCTGATAGTTCTGAAATGCTTCCATGTGATAAATTTTAATTTGTGAATTAGAGCTAATCTTGTGTGTAAAAACATTAGGTTGAATTTTGTGTAGTCTGACCTTGTGGAGCTGAAAATAACATGACCTTGATTTGCTCATAGTCACCAAATATTTTCAGTTTTGGGTCTAGCCATTTTTATTTTAAATTTTTTGTAGTAGGTTCCATGATACAGAAAAGTAATCATTAAGACAAAACAATAGGAGTTTATAGGAGATATCCTTTTACTTTCCAATTCAAAAATTTAAAACATAAATATGATATGTTTTCAACACTAGAAGTCTTATCACTTTGTTTTGCTTACTTTTTATTAGTATATATTTGCAGTACGTGCTGATTGTATTCACAGGGAGTAAGAATTTTCAGAGACCCAAAGTAATAAGTTACATTCTTTATCTAGATTTATGTGGTGATCTCCATTGCAGGTATTTACCAGCAGGAGTTACTTACTCTTGTGCACCCTTGCCAGTGCGAAACCTAAGACTTTCTCGCATGAGTTGAAATGAGCGTAATGTCTATCCTCTTTATATTAGTGATAGGAAGTGATTAATGAGCCTACACTCTTCTTTCTCAGGTTTGTTCACTTGGTTTTTATGCTTCATCCAACATATCGAGTACCTTTGTGTCAAGTATTATAATTATCTTAAATTTTTCTTAGTCTGTGTATGCTATACATACCGATGACACTCACTGTGGGGAGTTGGGACGTGAACATCATGTTTCTTTTTCTTCCTTCTAACCCCTTTTTAAAACTATATCACCAGCATCATATTTATTCATTTTTTACAAATCCTTATTGTTAGTTAGCATCAATGCAGATTAATCGGCAAACAAATCAAGAAACATAAAAAACACAATGACATTAAAGCAGACATTCCAGATATAACACTAGCATGACACTGTGAACTGCATCGCTCAGGTGAGAATCTGTTTCAGTGAAATCAAGTAATTTGCTGAAGGTCACGTTGTTAATAAATAAGAAAGCCTCCCTTTATCCAGGATACCTCCTTCCGGGTCTCAGCTTTTATGTGTAAATAATGGGTTAAGGTTTGGTTACATTTTCCTCCCTCAGTTTCTATCCAGTGGAGGTCCTAAGTCGCACATGCGTCCTTAAGATCACGCTTCCATTTACTTATGGGTTAGGAGACGTAAAGGCACGCGTGAATCTTTAAGCTTTTTACTGCTTTTGGGAGGTTGATGTTACAGGCTAATTTTTTTTTAATGATCAGTTTGGAAGTAGAAAAATAAATGAATTTCTTAAAATGTATAAACGTACGCAAACTTAAAGACAACTAAAATACAGAAGACTTATTCTTGTGAAGATTAATTCTGCTGATAACCTATACAGTGTGCTTTATGGTTTATTATACAAAATGTATCAGTTACTGCCAGTTCTCATACTCCTGTGTACCCTTGCCAATGCAAAACTTAAAACTTTCTTCAATCTGAGTTCAAATGAGTTTTCGATATAGTTCTCAGAGAATGCAGTAACCTTCCTCATTAATTTAGTGTAACTTGTTAGGAGGTGAAAAAATTTACATACATCATGTGTATAAATATATGTACATGTGCATATTCTTTGAACTACCTCTGAGTTTTACTCATTTCATGTCACTGTACTATCATTTAAAACAATTCTCCAGATTCAAAATGTTCAAGGCAAAGGTTATTTCAAGAAGTATTTACTATCTTAACTTTTTTGCACCCTTCCTTCAGAATCATTTTAATGAAGTGGATTTTGTTCTAATTAGTACATATGGTGGTGGTAGCATTTGGTCAGTGTTTGAGTAGGTGTACATGTACAGTAAAGTCAACCTGAACTGTTGATTGGAATTTTATAACAACTCTGTCATAGTGTATATGATTATTTGGGGGAAATTTTTAAATAATTAAGGACTCAGGTGTTTGCTGCCTTTATTTTGAAAGAATTGAAATTTTGCAATAGAGTTGGAAAAGCCATTAGGCCTGCTTAGTTGCTCTTAGTTCATGCCAATGACATTTACACTGGTCTCATTTCACAGTGCCACGTTCTCTCCTCCCCGAAAAAAACTTCGTTCCAGTAACTTCGTTCCAGTAGTCATCCAAGGAATGAAGTGTTGAGTTTTTAGCAGATAGATTATGGAGGTCTTTCAACAAAGGTGACTGTAAAAACAAAATTGAAAGGATACCCAAAATAGAATATATTAATTTTTTTCCGGACTCACTGCCTAACTTTTAATGGTCAGTTTGATTTATTTTAGGTCTCAAAATAGAGCACAGCAGGTATAGCTACCATATTACACCTAATTGGTGCTTTTATTAGAATACAACCTAAATATCTATGTTAGAACTTTGTCCTTTCATTAGTTCTCATTCTGCAGCATGTCCTGTATACTAAAAAATGTGTCTAGTGGAAGTAACCTGACCTGGAGTTAAGTACTTTAGTTTTGGTGAGGAGTAAGAAGAGAAAGAGAAGCTAAGAGAAACTGTTGGGGTCTTTCTAGGATCCATCTTAATTATAGAAGCGAGGGGAATGGGTTTTGAGGATTCATGAGGCATATTCAGTGTTTGTATGTAAATACCTTTAAGCACAGCAGCCTCAGATCTAGAACACTGGACACAAGTTTAGGGGAACTCTTGAGATTGTTTTTGTTAAGTGAGATGGGGTGTCATAATGTCAGGATTATTGTGTTGGTAATAATTATGTTTCCTGAGCTCTCAAATTTCTTGGGCAAGTATTGTCATCAATTCCATTTCATGAATGAGCAATCTAAGGTACAGGAAAGCAAAGACATCCAATGGTCACACTGTTAATAAATTGCAGGATTTACACTCATCTCTTCCCAAAGCCTGTGCATTTAACTATTACTATTATTTCTGTTGGACTAGTTTTAGTTCTCGATCTGTGAATTTTGCTGAGTCACTTTGGCAGAATCCCTTATTATCCTCGATTTCAGTTGTCTTTATCTGTGCCACAGTGAAGTTGAACATTAGATGACTTCTAAGGGCCTTCTAAATTTCTTATTTATCCTTTTTTATGTCTTCCTAATCTCCAACATATACTTCTTTCGAAGAGTCTACTTTCTTAACCCTGTGGCCTACTGGTTAATGTTACTTAGACAGACACATACCCATACGAACTGCTTTAGGAGGCTTCAGTTCTTACAAGGAAAGGGTTACTAAACGCAGTTTAGAAAGTGTAAAATGTAATTGGAAAGATAGACTAATGCCATGACAGTGAGGAGTGTCAATGACTTGTTTCTCAGTTAAACTCACAGTATCTTTTAAAGCCACTTGAAGCCTCTACAAGTGGTCCTAAGAGCAAACATGAAATACAAGAAGCATCTATTGAAGAAAATCTATGAACATTCATTGAGGTGATGGCATATGCCTGTAATCTCAGCAGTCTGGGAAGCTGAGGCAGGAGACTCACAAATTCGAGTCCAGCTTGGAAAACTTGATGAGAACCTGTCTGGGGATGTAGCTCAGTGTGAAGGCCCTCGGTTCTTTTCCTGTTACCACTGAAGAGAGGGACAGAGAAGGACAGAGAGAGAAATGTACTTGAACCAAGATCATGCTCTCCCTTTGCTACTCACTTTAGGCTGTTGCAACAAAGAATAGAGGGCTTCCTTTCCTCTCAGGTCTGTTTTTCTTCTTGGTAGCACAACATCAATAGTCTTTGTTCCTCTGGCCCGAGCTAATATTGCTGAAGCTAAATCCCAATGGCTGAAGTTGACTGACGGTGGCTTTGTCTTCCCATCCCCAATTCCTGGAAAAGAACTATTGCAGGCTTAGATGCAAAATCTTGATTATCCTTGTTACAGCTCATAAAGTGGTGGTTCCATCCTAGGAGACCCCAGGCTGCTGCCCTGCTCCCATTAAAGTTCCTCTCCTAGAGTTTGGGGTGCTACTGGGAAAAACTTTTGCCACTGTCCTCATCACCAATTACAGAACCCTAGCTACAATAGTTTTCTGTCTCTTCCTAGAGGAATGAATTTCATTCCCAGCAAGCTTATAAGTGCTCTTAAGAATGGTGGAAATTGAGAAAAGAGGAAATTGAAGCTAGAGACTAAATGTATATGGCTAGTTTGCAGAGGAGAACCAGGAAATAAATTGGGAGGAGCTTTCGTAAGCTCAGAACAAATGAAAAACATAAACCTATTCCTTATGTAGTCCACCGGTAGAGCACTTGACTTGTATATGTGAGGCTCAATTCATTCTCCAGTACCACAAAAAATAATCTTTAATAGCTAGAATTTGACTTCATTATTTATAATTTATGCCACAGGACAATTTAACAATCAGCCTGTAATTAAGTGTAATAGTTGGTGTGGTCAAAGAAACTGGAAGAGATCGCTACCCAAACCTCTGATCCCCTGGGATGACTAAGGCCGTGCCAGATACTGGGACTTCCTGAGGAGTTAAATCTATTAAGAGCTAGAAGATGGAGTGGATTTAAATAACTCCTACATGACATAATGTCACGGCCTACATGTAGAGGGTGTCATATAGATTTGCTACAATATATTATCTAAAAAATCAGTTCCTAACAAAAGAGGTTACAACTTACGGGAAAATAAAAATGCAATGAAAAAAAGTAGTGACAAAAATGGCAGAAAGAGACCCATAAAATGTAAGTGGGTTGAATAATAAAATCATGAGGCAGATGCTGGAAAAGTGTAAAAATCCACCTCTGCTATGTACAGAAACAGGTTCAGTGATACAAATAGGTGAATAGTGAAAGGGCAGCATAAGACACAATGGGATCTAAATAGGCAGGGAGTACCTAAATAACACTGTAATAGGAGATAGGCAGTTAGCCCTCCGGTTCTCCCACTTGCTTCTGACAACCCATCATTCCTGCCCCTTTCTATTTTTTTTTTATTTATTTATTTTTTTTTATTATTTTTTATTTTAGAAACATAAAAGTACAAAAACATATTGACAAACAGACACCCATTATCATAGAAAATAGTACAATCACAACTAATCTATAGACAAGGTGATATGGTCTCAACAGTAGTTGTTGCTTTATCCATTGATATCTTCGAATTGTAGATGTATGGACCCATATACAGACATGCAAATTTAGTCAGA
>PVLD010020479.1:0-33813 GCA_004027595.1 Dinomys branickii | reverse complement strand
TCCTTCCTTCCTTCCTTCCTTCCTTCCTTCCTTCCTTCCTTCCTCCCTCCCTTCCTTCCTCCCTCCCTCCCTTCCTTCCTTCCTTCCTTCCTCCCTTCCTTCTGTCTTTCTTTCCTTCATTCTTTCTTTCTTCCATGGTGTGGAGAGGATGCTAAGCACTGGATCCATCGCATCAGTTCTACCACTAAAATACCCCCGCAGCTATCAGCCTGGCTATCTTGGAGCTTTACCCCCAGAAGTATTATTTGAAATAATTGGATCATGAGGAAATATTCAAAGATGAAAATTACTTGCATATATTTTCAAGATTTTCTTTAAATGGATAGTACTGCTGAGTGATATTATGCTTTTTGTTTACGGTGCAGTGGTAGAGGGTCCCTCCCATACTTATCAAATCAGCATTACTTTCTCTAGAATGGTACAGTGAGTTATCTGCCCAAGCATTTCTAGCACTTATATATTCAGAAGTTGTATCCAATGTAGTATATAGTCATTAAGTATGTTCTCTTGATACGTTGTTAGTAATTTCAGTGTCATTACTAAAACTTCTTTTTGTTTCCTTTATCAGTTATTGCGAAAGATATTCTACATTCCACTTGATTTATCTATTTTCTCTACAATAATGTAGATTTTGGCTTTTTTCTTTTAAAGCTATGTTATTGAAAGTTTACAAAATTTAACTTGTGTCTTTTAGGAGAAAAGAGGGAGTCCTTTTTTTTATTATGAACGGATTCTTTTAATATACAAGTAAGTACTATTTTCCTTAAAGTCTATGTCCCTTAATATTAATATAATCTGGTAATTTTTTCTTATTTTTACTCACATTGTAAGATGTTCCTAATGTTTGACTTTCAGTTTTCCAGTGAAGTTTTATTAAAGAGCATATTCTTATAAACAACATTTATTGGAGTTTGCATTAGTTATCAGTATAATCTAATAATTTCTTAATTTTAAGTAAAATACTTTTGCATTTAGTGTAGTGACTAGTATATTTAAGTGCATATCTAATGAGCTATTCTGTGGTTGTCTTATCTCAATTCTACTCTTATGTATTTACTCTTATGTCAGTAGGTGTATTCTTTTACATTATTGTCCCACTTTCACTTGATCTTAGCCAAAAGGCCGAGAAGCGATATTGTCCCACTTCCTAAACTGATTTAGATGTGCAAACTCATCATTCTATGGTACCTTAAAAATATGACTAACATAAATAATTAATTTAACCATGTCTGAAATTAATTTCTCCCAGCAATATGAAGACTAAGGGCACATCCATTGCCTTTTCTTGCCTTCTGACCTACCACTGTGGAATAGTTTTCTATAATTTTGCCATCTCAAACGATCTTACCCGCTTAACCAATGCACATTAAATTCTGCCCACTCTCTCATTTGTTTCAGCTTCATTTCTCTCACATTTTAAATCTATAAGACTACAGGGCAAATATGCATCTTTATTCTAAAAAAATAAATGGAAACTTTAATTTGTTAAAATGAGACTCTTACTACTACATGAAAATATTAATGAGAAAAATTTCAAACTGAAATTTTAGTGAAGAAGTCCTACAGTTTTTCCATTTGTTATCATTATTAAGTTTATTGGTAATGATCATATTCATTATAGAGAATTTGTTCCTGTATATGACATATCATGATTCCTCTGCTGCCCTAATCCCCTTCCCTCCCCTTTGCCCATCTTCCCCTCCTTCTTTACAAAGCTTTATTCCTATCCTACACTTCTTTGATCATGTTTCCCTTCCTTCTTTGTTCCCCTTTCGCACTCCCTGGGTCCTCTTTCTTTTAAACCATTCCTTCACATTTCAAAATACCTAGTGAAATACTTTAGTCCATACTTATACTTTCAGTTTCACATACCATAAAAACAATGAGATATCTAGACATGTGTGAATGATTTATTTCACTTGAGAATATTGTCTCAAGGTGCATCCATTTACCTAGAAAAGTCTCAAGTTCATCCTTCTTTATGGTTGATTAGTACTCCATTGTATTTTTTTTAAATGTCATTTTTATTCCTCAGTTGGTGAGCAATTGGGGTGTTTCCAACATTTGACTATCATAAACTGTGCTTCTATAAATATGGGTGCAAATATATTGCTGTGGTGTGATGTTTTTAATTTTGGGAAGATACCCAGAAGGGGAAGAGCTGGGTCCAATGGGACATCTAATCTTAGGTTTGTGAGGAATTTCCACGCTGATTTCTACAGTGGTTGCACCAGTCTGCACTCCCATCAACAGTAGAGAAGCATTCCTGTTTCCCTGCAGCACCTCCAACAAGCATCATTGGTTGATTTCTTGATAATAGCCATTCTCTTTGGTGTGAGGTGTATCCTCACCATTGTTTTAGTTTGCGTCTCTCAAACGACCAGTGATGTTGAATATTTTCTCATATATTTGTTTGTCATTTATATTTCTTCCTCTGAGAAGTGTGTATTCATGTCAAATGCCCATTTTAGGATTGGGCCTTTAAGTTTCGGGGTGTCTATTTTTTTTCAATTCTTTACATGTTTTAGATACGAATCCTTTGTCTAAGGGACAGCTGGCTAGAGTTTTTTCCCTCTCTGTGCATTATCTTTTCACTTTATTGGCAATTTCTATTGCTACACAAAAGCTTTTTAAGAGGATGTGATCTCAGCTGATGATTCTTTGCATTATTTCCCATGTGATCAGGTTTTGGTTGCAACAATGGTTCAATAAACACAAATTAAAAATTGTAATATACCGTATCAACAGAACCTAAGACAAAAATGTCATAATCATCTCAACAGACACCAAAAAAGCATTTGACAATGTTCAACACCAATTCATTATAAAAACCCTACAGAAAATTGGGGCCATAGATGGCCTTTATCTCAATCAGATAAAAGCCATCTATGAGAAACCAACAGCTAACATCATACTAAATGTTCAAATACTGAAAGCTTTCACTTGAAAATCAGGAACAAGACAAGGATGTCCACTATCACCACTCCTATTTAATATAGTTCTAAAAATATTAACCAGGGAAGTTAGAGAGAAAGTAAAAAAAATAGCAAGGATAAAGGAAAAAGTTAAATTATCAGTATTTTCAGCTGATGTGATACTCCACCTAGAAGAACCCAAAAATTCCATCACAAACCTTGTAGATTTAATAAACAAATTCTGTTGCCTAGCTGGATACAAACTCAACACTCAAAAATCAATAGCATTCCTGGGCATAAGCAACAAATAAAGAGAGAAATTATGGAAATAGAATCTTTCACAATAGCATCAAAAATGAAATGGAAGATCTGTATGTTGAAAATTACAGTACTCTTAGAATATTGAAGAAGATACTAGAAATTAAAACTATCCCTTCCTCATGGGTGGGAAGAATTAATGTATCAAAAATGGCCATACTCCCAAAATTATTATGCAAATTTACTGCAGTCCCAATCAAAATGCCATAAGCATATCTCAAGTGTGGTTTCCATAAAAATATTATTTCATCTTCACCTTTGAAGATGGTACCTTAAGGTATATAATTCTAACTTACCAATTACTTTCTTTCAGAACCTTAGAATTTCTATTGCAATACACTCTCATATTGAGTTGTCAGTGATGAAGTGAGCTTTAAGTATAACTGAACTGCTACTAAGGAAAACTCTTCTATGGCTTTTTTGTTTATCTGATATTCTGAAATGTCACTATTGTATCTCTAGGTGTGAATATTGGTTTATATATCTGCATGATGTCTCGGTTATTTTCTCATTGTTGAGAGAAAATTATAACACCCACAAGTTAAAGGAGGAAAAGTTTATTTCAGTTCAGTTTATAAAGTCCTCTGATTCCAAATTAGGGCAGCAGAAAAGAGGAATATCATGAAATACTTCATGGCAGGCCAGGCAGAAAACAGGAACAGCAAGCCTCCCTTTTGTTTTTATTCCATTCAGGCTAAAAGCCTACTGACTAATGTCACTCGTATTCCTGTTACAGCAAAAATTGGGCAGAATTTTGCAAGAGATCAAAGAACTCATTCAGAATAAATGGAATTTAATGAACTTTGGTTTAGACCGGTCAGCCTTTATTCCCAATCAGGAATGTGGCACATAACTGCCTTTCTTCCCACCTCATTACATTTTTGGTCTCCATGGTAATAGATTGGAATGTTTAGGCCTGGCCACAGTTGTTTTCCATGTGCCATGTGACCAGGTCAGGCTCCAGCCACAATGATATATACTTTCTGTACTCTGTTCGATATGTCTCCCTTTAGATACAATGTTTATCTAGGGCCAGGGGAGCGGGGAAAACAACTCAGGCAAGGTTTCTCTTTGGAGAAGCATTGCAGGGCAAAGTCAGGACTGCAAAGTTAACTCTTCACAATCCCTCCGGGATGTTTCTCAAGACACATTTTGAGGCTTGCACGAAGACTAGAATTATTCTATCTTAAAATGATATGCTAAAAGTAGCCATCCCTTACAATCCTTGGTGGATCTTCCTATTATCCCTACACAGAACTATGCTAAGGCAATCAGCGAGCTGACATTATCATACTCAGTCCATATTCACATCCAGAGATGCAGCCATCTCCAGAAAGCCCCACCTAGCAGTATATGAGGCTTTACATGGGCATGTAAGTACAAGCCACAACCTATGGGACTGGCTAGATACTTAGATCTGTAATTTAGATTCTTTCATCAGATCTTAAACATATTTAGCCATTATCTCTTGATTCTCTTCCAGTGTCTGTCATAATCCTTCTGAAGCACCAACAGAAGTATTGTAGAATGTTTTGCTCTTTACCTCTCACTTCTTTCATTTGTTGTTTGTGCTAAACCAGTACACTAATTTTTAATTTAGCTCTAATTTACTTAATAGCTTTTATTGAGATTTTATTTTGGGATTTTAGGCATTTTATATCTGGAGATTCTAGTGGTTTGGAAAATTTCAAATGTCTTACAAATTTATTTACTACTATGTACTGTATGCTCAAACTTTGTAAATACAGCTATATTATATCATCTCAGCCCAAGTACATGAGGGCATTTTGGACTCTATGTCTGCTTGTTTTTTTTTGTTTGTTTGTTTTTGTGGTACTGGGGATCGAACTCAGGACCCTGTGCTTGCTAGGCAAGCGCTTATTCCACTCAGCTATATCCCCAGCCCCCATGTCTGCTTGTTTTATTGTGATCTATGCTTTCCCTATGGGTTTATGTGCAACTGCCTATTTTGCTTGAATATATTCATTGCACTACGTTTCTACCTAGTAAGTTTTAGAGATGACACAGATTTGCTTCTTCAGGTGGTCTCCAGCTGCTCATAGTACCTCCGTCACCTTAAGTAGGTTGATCTTTTGGACCATCTGTGTAATGTGAATTTGAACTGCTATTCAGCTTGATTAGTGACTTTTTATGCAAATAACAGATATATTTCATTTCATTGTTTTACATTGAGTACTGAGGTAATTTTCATTGAATTCTGTTACATCCTGCAATTATTAATTAGGGATTGCACTGGAGGAGGTATTAGTTGTCTGCTGTTGTAACCTGTGGTGACTCATTTTATATAATAATTATACTTATGGATTCTCCATCTTGCACTTGCTAGCTAGTGGATAAACTATACACTACTCAGTAAAAGTTTTTTTGTTTTTGTTTTTTTTTTAGCAGGAATCGAACTCACAATCTTGTGTTGGGGAGGCAGGTGCCGTGCCACTGAGCTATAACCTCAGTTCAGTGGCAAAGTCTTGAAGTAATGGTTTATTCAGTCATCTGCCTACTTCATGTCTTCCATTTTTACTTATATTTTATATAAGTAAAATATACTTTACTTATATTTTACTTCCATTTTACTTATATTAAATGTACTTACATTATAATGTAATTCTTAAACTAACTTAAAGTGTCTTTCTACTCAAAAAGTCTGTAATTCCATAATCAACTCTGAATTATAACTGAAAGTTGTGGAACTTGGGCTCTAAATTTTAAAGAGGGATTCACAGTTTCTTTTAATAGAATGACAATTTCTACTTTTACATGTTTTGATGTTTCAGATAGGTCCATCTTCATTTTCCACACAAGTGATAAAACACCTCAAATGTTACAGGGCTATGTTTCCTCTCTCATCTGTAGGTTGTTTGGTGCATAGCATATGCAGTTTGCTGCATTGAAATTTTATATTCTCAGTTTCCTAAAGATACATTTTTATTTATTGAAAAACATATATAATGTAAATTTCAAAGTCCTGAAAGAGTCCAATTAGCTTTTAGGAAGCTGGCTGTACCAATCCAAAACTGGAAAGTTAATTTAATATTTACTTTAACTAGACAAGCAGTGGTCTTCTAAAGTTGGTCCTGGATTTTTCTCTGTCACTTAGAAAGAAGTCATTTGAATGTTTTTATTTTTTAAAATTTTTATGTGGCTAGGGATTGAGGGTGCACATGCTGGCAGCCCCGTACCACTGAGTTACACTTCCACCCCTGAGTATTTTTAAATTTCTGTCTTGAGGGTGCAGTCTATGCTTACAGTAATGCATGTCCCTCCCATTTGCTCTACTACAGCCCTGCAATTTAAGCCAAAATACAATCACATACACAAATACACATGCAAAAACTAAGACTATTTTCCACTTAAAATCAAGAAAAGAATCTTATCTGGCTTAAAGTGACGGTTTTAGAGAACACAGAAACTCTCAGAAAGGGAACCTGTAAATGGAAGACAGCATACATAAGCAGACTGGACTTTAGAGACTTAAACTTTTCGTTCCAGTTGTTTGTGTTCTCTAAGACAAATGACCACTCCCTTCCTTAGTAGGAGAAAATTGGAATACAACGGAGTGTTGTGCTTGAATAATAATAAATAAAAATTGAAAGGTAATTTATATTTACAGAATTATGTAAGTGTTAAAATATAAAGATCATTTATAAGAAATGTGGAATATATATCTAACGATAACCCCTACGGTTTCCTTTTTTAAACTAATTTAGGGTTTCGGTCTCCTGACCTTGTAAAATAGGATAAACATTTCCCCTGGACACATGGCTCATTTGAGAAGAAGGATTTATGTAGAGAAAAGCTGTACAAATTACCACTTTGAATTGTATTGACTTTTAGAAGTTTAGAGAAGGTCTGACCTTTGAAGAACTGATCATAATAGAATGTTTAGAAGAATATTCCATGGAGTTAGGTAAAAGTCAGTACCAAACTCTGTAGTTTCTATTTCCCCAGTGCTAACCAATTTCTAAATGGGAGAATAAAAGGTATAGCGATACACAACCCTCAAAGGATCGTACTAATCCGAATTCTCTAGAAACACTTCCAATCCTGTTTTATTTTGCCTTTTATGTGCCTTTTAATCTACCATGAGTATGAGTAATCATCAGTGATTTAAAGCAGAGTCAGAGGATGAATCATGTTGCCTTCTTGGCAATTGGAAATTACTAGTAGATTTGGTCTTTAGGGGAAGATGTCAGTATTTTTTTGAGAACTGAAAAAAAGGTCAGTCATAGCCACCCAGAACAAACTTGGACTGGATATGAATTAATTTATATGCTCTGTCACGTTTTAGTTAATTGTTTTATTTTCTTGATCTGGAAAAGTAATAATAATAAAACATATTATAAAATACTGTAGCCACAATTATCTATCCAATATTCACATAATGGATTAATGATGATCTTAATGTACAAAGTAATACTCTGAATGAAAATTTAGAATTAGTGTTTGCATCAGGGTTTGCTGTTTTTCTTCCTTCCTTTCTCTCTCTCTCTCTTTCTTTCTTTCTTTCTTTCTCTTTCCTTCCCTCCTTTCTTCTTTGAGTCTTCCCTTTTGTTCTTTTTTCTTAATTTAAATTTTCATCCAGAATAGTTCAATAACCCAAAAGAGCTAATTCAGTTAAATATGTACCCAAGTTGATTTCCCTCTTGGGTTCAGAACATTTACTGTGGCCTTGTATAATCACTGGTAAGGATATCTAGAAAATCCTGTTCTTGAAGAATTCCAAATCAAGTAAAGGGGGAAAACATGCATGCAGCATATAATGAAGTGATAATGATTTTTTTTTTAAATCTGCAATTATTTTAGGTCTATGATGTTGACTCATAGGGGTGCAGAAAGCTGTTTTAAGAAGAAACAAATAATTGAATGTACTTTATAAATACATTAAGTAGTACAAAACATTCACAGAACTGAATAAAGTTCATTTCTAAAGCCACATGTCTTTTGGTTTTTGGTGGAGAATGGTGCTGATAAAAAATGATGGTCAGAAAAAGGAATGCCTCCATCCCACTCCATTAAGTGTGATGAAAATTATTTATCTACTTTACTTCAAATTCCGGTTCTTGATTGTTATTTTAAGAAATAAAGCCTTTAACCTTCAACATATTAGAAGGTGAGGTGATATGTTGTTCAGCTTTCTTGCAATTAATAGCGGGAGAAGATTACTTGCACCTGATTTTAGAGGAACTAGTCCTTACTGTCATTATTTCAAAGCAGCAATGTTGTGAAAACACTTGGTGGAGGAATTTTGCTCATTTGTAGTGAATATAAACACAGCAGGAAAAGAACCTCTAAAAGGAAGGAGCAGGGACCCCACCTCACACCTCTTCATGCTCCCAAACACACCTTGTGTTGTGTTTTACTGTCACACCTCATTAGTCTACCAGACACACCAAAGGATATGCTTTTCTACTCCCAATGGCAATCAAGCTGAGAATTCAACAGAACTGTCACAGGTGGCAGTCACACTAATAAATGTGTCAGTGTTTTAAAGGGCAACCTTGATAGAGACTAGGATTCATTATTTTTCATGTCTCAGTTTTCAAGGCTTTCTCCTGCAATCACAGGAAAGAATTTATTTTATTATCAATGAAAATATTAAATAAAATTGTCAGTGTTGTGTAGCTCAAGAATCTCCCATGAAAAGATTATTAAGAAGTGAAAGATCCCATGAATGTCTGCTATATGATCCAAGTTATCCATTCACAATAAGAGGGGAAGGTTTGAAACTGACCTGCACAGAATAAATTGCTCAGAGAAAATCTATACCCAAGATATGAAAATGTCAAAGCTACCCTGCTTTTAGTTTACAACAGACAACTGAAAACAGCCTGAAAAATCAGAGTCTATTATTTTCTCCATGTGTAACTAGAACATAATGCAGAATTGGAGACTAGGAGACAGTAAGATGCTTACTAAAAGGTAACTGTCACCCACAAGCTTCACTATTAATGTGAGTACAATGGAAAGAAAGTTGAACAGCAGTGAAAAAATAACTGTAAATGACAGCCTAAGTTTAAATTTGGATGACAGACTGTTACTAACTGTGTGACTGTGAGCAAATTCTGTAAATCTTCAGGGCTTCAATTTTCTGATCTTTCAAGTAGGGTTAATAATTTCTGCTGTCTCTATTTCAAAGAGTCTTGTTTGGGTCATAGAAGGCAATGGTGGTAGAGTGGTTCAAAATTGTCAATTTCCAGAGAGAAAGATTATAATTTACTTCAATTAGTGTTGTGTATGAATTTGAAAATTTCTGATGAATTACCTTTTCTTATGTGATTCTGTTGTGAAGTTTCTTATCTTTTCCTGCTTCAGTTTCCTTATCCGTACAATGAGAAGGTTAAGGACATCTACCTTTAGAGTTCTTCTGAGAATTATGTTAGCTAGAAATTAGACAATGTTTGTAACATTACCAGATTTATAATAAACTCCATTTAAGCATTTTGTTGATTTGTAGTTCTCAATCTCACTGTGTTTAAAACAAGAAACTCTTCATTGAAAGGACCCAATAAACCAGAACAGTTTTTCAAATACAAGTCAGGGCACTTAGTTGAGAAACATCCTGGGGTAACTAATGCAGAGTTTCAAGAATGACCACAAGTCAGGATTTCTTTGCTGGGGCCTCAGAAATCATCATTTTGTTTCTATTTTTCTTTCTCACAAGATTCTTATTTTCAACAAAGTTCTAGAAAAATTGAGTTGGAATCCATTTTGAAATTTCAATTCACAGTCTAGATTTTTTTCCTCTGATTAGAGAGCTCTAAGTCTAAGAGAAAGGAGAGAGACAGAGAGAGATAGAAAACCTATATACAATGACTATGATACAAATAAGACCCTAAATGCATTGGAATTATTAACTGATTCAACAGATATTGCAAATGTGCTGCTTATATGTCAGACATTATTTTAAATAACTTTAGATATTCTGATTCATCCTTTTATTTGTCCACCCCATTCAGTTATGCTTTCATGTGTTTTGTGATTAGCTTATATAAGAAAAGTATGCAAGAAAGATACATGGTCAAGCATTGTTATAATACTGACATAAGGGAAAGAAATTCCCAACCTGAATGATATCTGGGACAAGTTTGTGCTCTCTAAAATTGAAGAATGAATTTTAAGAACAACGAAGGTTAAGAGCAGAATATATTTATTGAGAAAAAAAAGCTTCTGTCCAAGAGAGCAACAGAAGGGGGCCCAAATGGGTTGCCAAGGACCCCACCTTTCATAAGGATTTTATAGAGCAAAACCTCAGGGTGAGGCATATCCAAGATGAGGAAAAATGGGAAATCACAAGGTGGGCATGAGGACGAGCAAAACTATGCTCAGCCAATAAGAGTACAAGCATAATTGTTCAGGTAAAATTGACTGTATCAGGATCAAGGAATACAGAACAGGGGCTTTTCGTGTAGGGGGTCTAGTTAGTGACTCTTTCTGGCTTTCTCAAGGTGATAGAGATCTACTTAGAGTATCAGTGCCTGCTGTTTATCCTTATGGAGGTCTGTGGGTGCACTGTTTTATCCTTTGTCTTGAGGCTTGGCCCACCACTGGAGGAGTGTGTCTCCCCCTCAGTTGCAAGTGATCCCATCTTCCACACTGGCTCCTTGGAGGCCTGGCCCTGCCTGACTGCCTATAATATTTCTATCTAATTCAGCTGCCTATCAACACTCTAAGCAAAATAAGAGGTAAACTTGAGCTATGATATAAAGGCAGTATAGAGGGTGGTGAATTGGCCGTGTAGATCCTAATGTGCAGTGTTTGCCAGTTTCTGTGATATATGTATCTCTAGCAAGACCAGTTTCACCTACCAAAATGTTGACAACCCACCAATAAAATTCTGGAATATTTAATCACTGTTTCTTGCTAGTTGGTCTCTGGCTTTATTCCTGCGAAGTGTAGAGATACTATATCCAGGTCTCTTTCCCAGGAATCAGCTTTATTCAAGCCAGCACTGACTCAGTGGATTCATAACCTAAAACTGAGCACTGAACATGCAGTAGCTGCACGCTTTTATATAATTTTTGTCTTTGCCTCCCTTATATGGGTGTACACTAACACTTTGCAGTCTGGATGGGTATACCTTAACATTCTCCAGTCTGGCTGGGTATGATTTACGCTACAGAGTGACATCAAACTACACACACATATTGTGTGTGTCTTAGAGGTTGATACTGCTACACTGTAAAATATTCCTGCCCTAACATGTCAGGAGAGAACCTACCATGTTACGAAGTGTACATTCATTAATAAAAATGTTCCATCATATAAATTCAGAACAAGAATAACTATTGCAATGGGTGCAGAGGAGAGAACCTGTAGTTAGACTTGAGGACAAGACTTGCAAGAAGCCCAAGATTTGCTCCTTTTCTTACTGTGCTTTCTCCTCTGCTTAATTTTCCCTCTTTACCTGTTAGAACTCTAAGGCCTTTCATTTATTCTTTTCATGTAAATTTCTAGATTTCTTTTTTGGGCATTTTCTTCACTCAGGGAAATGGGCCAGAGGTAAATGACTACAAAAGCATATTTGAACTCAAGATAGAGGTGGATTGAACAACTCTCTGACTGAACTGAATTAATTAACTTTTTCCTTGATCAGGTTCACTGTAAATTCTTCCAGATATACCAGCCAAAATTTCTCTAAAATCAAGTGCTCCTGACCACATACGATATTCTGCTTTTCCATGCTAATGTGTAAGAAAAGAGGCACCTTTCTGGGCAAAGTCAGACAAAAAAACGTTAACTTTCCACCACATCACCACAATTCATTACTGGATATAAGACAGTATCTTCAACATTAGAGAAATTCTGTAAAAGTTCAAAATCTACTACTTTTTCTTCCATTTCTCTGTTGTGCTTTATTGGTATCATCTCTTCTAAAGTAGCCACTACTAAAAAAAAATTTAAGATAAAATGCTTATGTCATTTGCTCTCTGAGAATGGAAACTGGACTCTGCTTCTCATCCTGCCCTTAGAAAGTATTCGTACCCTTATCAGTGCATTCAGTCTGAAAGACTGATCTGTGACTGCAGTATTTTTTTATGAATCTGCAAGTATGGGGAAAATAGGAGGAAGAGGGAAGGAATTCCAATTCAATTTCATTTTTAAGCATCAGCAAAGCAGTAAATTTTAAATCAGTGTTCTGGGCACATTCTCCCCATGCTTTTTTCCACAAAGATTTTGTATAACGCCTTTGGAAAACATCCAGCCCATCTGTTTCTGTGCAGTTGTTAGTGCCCCTGATTTTCTACAAATTTATCACAAACCTGACTGTCTATCTAAAGGAGCATGTTTGAAATAAACACCACAACCTACTGAAAAGAATTATTTCAATTGCATTTATAGGTGTAAATGAATTAATAACGCGTTTGTGGATTCAGGCAACATATCAGTGCATTTGTCTTTGTTCTTAAAGAGTTTTGTTAAGTCTTAGAATCCTGTAGTCTTTATATTTGAAAGAGTTTTGCTAAGGTAAGACAAGCAATATTGATGTTTCGTCCAATATGCAGTTTGTTACATTCTTGATCAGACACCATCATTTATATAAATACTGGTCCTGAACACTGCACTGAGATTTAAAAAACAGTGAAAACCAAGTTAGTAAAGACTTTTATTGTTTCTTCCTAATTAACGTGAATCTCCCTCCCTTTGTTTGTTGCATTTGTTTGCTGGTTTGGGGAGCAATTGCTTCTCCTGTCAATGACTGAGAGTACTTTCTAAGTAGATTATCCGTCTTCATATTCTCCTCCCTGCCAGCCCACACAACCACCCCCTGCTAGGATAATCACTCCAAAACACAGCCTTTGCTCATACTCCCCTAGGAACAAACGGCTTGAAAGTCTTCCATTTACCAGTACGGCAAGATTCTATCTCTATGACCTGATTTTCAATATATCACTTTATTGCACACTGACTGGACTATTTACAGTTTTGTAAACCTGTTCTTTACTTAGGTGTGTTGTATCTTTCCTTAATTAGTAATGCTTGTTGTTTATCTCCCTTTTTTCAACCCCTCCATTTTTTTGATGATGAAATCCTACCTCATTATCAAGTAATTATTCAAGCACCACTTCTATCACACCTTTGTAGATGGCTCCATATTCACCAAAACCCATGTTATATATATAATTTTACCTTGTATTACATAAATGGTTTTTACTTCTCTCACATCATTTGGAATTTTATAGTTATATGTATTGTAAGGTATGAAGCTCTGGAAGAAAAAAATGTGTTAAGTTTTTCATAAAATACAATACCGAAGCCTCACACATTCATGTATTTATATCTACTGAAAATGTGCAGAAATCCTGAGTCAGCTACTATGCAAGCCATGAGAATATAAAGTATTTTTTATAACCTTGAGTAATGGCAGGTAATGATGTGTGATGATGTTATCCAGTGGCTCCTAAAAGGGGCTCACTAAATAAACATATCTCGGTTTTGGGTGGCCCACCTCTCCTTCTGGAATTGGATTGCAGGTTCTTTTCCTTTAAAACAAAAAACTGAATGAGATGAGGCGCAAGCTGTAACTGTTTATTTGAAAAAGTGAAAGTAAAGAGTGAAGGAAAAACTTGCTCTACCAAGTGAGCTTGGGCCAAGCAAAGGAGGAAATAGCAAGATAAAAGTACACCCTGGAGGAAGTGTGGTGGGCTGTCAGGGTGAAAACCATGACAGCAAGATGTCTTTAGTGTCCGTGTCCTTTTGTAATATCCAGATCTCCAGGAAACCCACGAGAACTTCTCACACGGGTCCCAAGAGGCAGTGCTGCAGTCGTACATTTCAAGCTGATGTCAGGTCTAGGACATCCTATTGAAAACCTACTGGAGTTCTTGAGAGATGTCCACATGCCTGACTTTTGGAACTGTTCTATGCATATGTTCTGGGATCTTGTAATTAAAAGGTCACATCTACTTTCCCAGCCGATTTGGCCACATCCTAATCTGTCAATGATAGAGACCATACTAATGTCATGTAAATGTCTTTTCTCAGTATGTTTCTGGTTTTTTTTTGTTTTTCTTTGTTTTGTTTTTATCGGGAATTGAATTCAGGACCTCGCACTGGCCAGGCAGGCACTTATGCTGCTGAGCTAGACCCCCAGCTTATAAATATTTTTTTCCAATCCACTTGAAAAATATACAGTTCACCATTGAAAGCAAAGCCAAAGAAAAATGAGGAGATAAAGTGATAACAAGAATAGTAGACCTATGTACACAATAATTTGAAGTTACATTAAATGGAATTTATTTTAATTTAGAATGATGAAACCTTAACATAGAGATACAAATAAGCTATACAAGTTAATTAGAAGTTTACAAATCAGGGGAGCTAAGTTCAAAACACGAGCAGAAGGGAGGATAAAGAGAACAATCATGGCCAAGGAAAAATTTTACGAATTAATGGAGAAAGGGAATAAGGACTTAGTGGAGGGATAAATTCTTCACATCTAGAATAGAGTTTTGGAGCTAATACAATTAGTGGAGGCTCAAAGATATAAATAAATGCCAGGCCATGGAAAGCTGTACCAGATAAAGCTTTCTATTTGCTTGTGGATATTTTAAGACTCTTTATGTCTGTTTTATTCATTACTTTTAATTCATGTAAAAATGCTCAATCAAAAGTTCAAACACTGAAATGTATAAAATGAAAGTGGAATTGTCATCTCACCCTCATCAGAGGTAAACACTTTTATCATTTAAATTTAATTAATACCAGAATTTATGTAATGTATAAACATACATGTATATTTTAGCTATTGTGAATCAGGCCACTTACAAACGTGGATGTGAGTATATCACTAAAGTATACTGCTTTTAGCTATTTCAATAATATACCAAAGAGTGATATAGCTGGATCAGAAGGTGTATCTATTTGTAGTTCTTTTGAGGAATCCTACAGCTGTGCTAGTTTGCTTTCCCATCGGCAGTGTAAGAGAGCTCCTTATCCCCTAAATCCTCACCAGCACTGTTTCTTGTGCTCTTGCAAGTGGAGTGAGATGGAATCTCAATGTAGTTTTGATTGCATTTTCCAAAGGTTAAAAGTATTACATGCTTTTCCATATAGTTATGGGCCATTTCATTTCTTATTTTGAGAATTCTTTATTCAATTCAACTGTTATTTATTCAGTGGAATATCTGGAGTTTGGTTTCGTTTTTTGAGTTCTTTGTGTATTCTATGTATCCATTCCCTATCAAGAGTAGCGAACAAAAATTCTCCCCCATTTTGTAGGTTGTCTTTTCATGCTATTGTTTCCTTTGCTATTTAGAAGGATTTTATTTGATGTAGTCCCCCTTCCCATATACTGGTTTTTCGTATTATTTCCTTAGTACTGGAGTGTTCAAGAAGTGTTTTCCTATGCCGGTGACTTCGGGTGTTCCTTCTGTTTTCTTCTAGCAATTTCATTGCTTTGGTCTTACATCAAAGTCTTTGATCCATGTTTATTTGCTATGAGAAGTTGAGAGAGCTTCTGCATGTGGATATCCATGCTGAAAAGACTAACTGATCTCCAAATTATGCTTTGGTCCCTTTGTCAGCAATCACACCAGACATTCGAGATGCATGGGTTGTTTCTGTGTTTAGTTCTATTGCACCAGTCTGCATGTTTGTTTTTTATCAGTACCATGTTGTTTTTGTTACTGTGGCTTCGCCATAGTATAACTTGAAATTGATTAGTGTGATGTCTCAGCCTTGTTCTTTGTGGTCAATTGTTGTGACTCTTCTGGGTCTTTTGTACTTCAGTTTGAATTTTAGGATTCTTTTATCTAGTTCTATGAACATTGTTCTTCATATTTTAATAGATTGCATTGAATCTGCAGATAGCTTTCAGTAATATAGTTATATTGATAATACTGATTCTGCCAATCCATGATAAAAGGTCTTTTTAAATATTTCTTGTAATCTCTTTCTTCATTATTTCATAATTTTCATTACAGAGGTTTTCAGCCTGTTTGGTTGGATTGATTCCTAGACTTTTATTAATTTTGAAGATATTTTGAATAGAATTGTTTTCCTCATTTCTTTCTCAATGGGCTCATTATTAGTGTATAGGAAATATATTGATTTCTGCATGTTGATTTTAGATCCTGCCATGTTGTTGAATTTGTTTATCAAATCTAAGAATCATTTGGTTGTGTTTGTATGTTCTTGTAAGTAAAGGGTTTTACCTACCAGTAGGAATAGTTTAACTTCTTCCTTTCCTATTTGTATCTCATTTTTTTTCCTTTTGTGTAATTCTCCTGGTTAAAATTTCAAGTACTATCATGAACAAGACTGGTGAGAAGGGATAATTTTGTTTCTTTTCTGATTCTAGAAAACATGTTTTCCCCCATTCAGTATGATATTGTTACATACAACTTGTATTAATTTGAGGAACTGTCTTTTTCTACCTGCATTCTTCAGATTTTTTTTATCATAAAGAAATGTTGAGGTTTTTCAAAGGGTTTTTTTTGTTGTTGTTGTTTCTACTGAGATGATCATAAGATTTTAAGCCTTGGTTATCTGTATGGTGTATTACAGTTATTGGCTGATATTTGTTCAACCACTCTGTATTCCTGGAGTGAAACCTGCTTGATTATGGTGCACGGTCTTTTTAATGAATTGTGAAATTGTGCTTGCAAAAATATTACTGAGGATTTTTGCATCCAATTCCATTAAGAATATGGTGTATAGTTTTTCTTTATTGCTTTTTAAAATATTTCTTAGATAATTTTGTTATTGGTGTACAACTGGCTGGCTTCATTGGAAGCATTTAGAAGCATCCCTCTGTCTTAGTTACTTTCTCATCCTTGAGATGTAATACCCACTACTCACAACTTATATGATAAAAGTCTTATTTGGGTTTAAAGTATGAGAACTTTCAGCCCATAGTCAGCAGGCTTCAAGTCAGGAATGGCAAGGTGAAAGGCCTGACAGGGGAAAGCTGTTCATGATACAATGGCCAGAAAGCAGAGAGAGAAAGGCATTAAGGAGGGTGATACAATCTTTCTAGTCATGTGCCATTGATCCACCTCTTAGGGTCAAAGCCAACCTCTTAACAGGAATTCAGCTATCGCCACCATAATACAATTACCTAAACACATGTAGCTTTGGGGCCATTTTAGTCTCAACCATTATATTTGCTCTTTCTACTTCCTGCAAACATTTGAGTATCATTAATGTTTGTTTTTCTTTAAAAATGCAGTAAGATTTAATAGCAAATCCATTGAATCCTGGGCTCTCTTTCTGGACAGGTTATAAAATCATTATTTTAACCTTTTTGCTTATTACTGATCTGTTTAGATTTTTTATGTCTCCATGGTTCAATTTTGTGAAGGTAGATAAGTCTGGAAATTTACCTATTTCTTCTAGATTCTTCGATATATTGAAATATGATTTTTCAAAATAGTTTCTAATAATCATCAGAATATCAGTAAATCCCATATGATTTCACTTTTTAAACAATTGTTAATTTGGGCCTTATTTATCTTACTTTTGGTAAGCTTGGATAGGGTTTCATCAATCTCATTCACTTCTGTAAAAACCAACTCTTGGAAAGTGCTTTTTTCAGTCTCCATATGTTTGTGTAGTCTCTGTGGTTTCTTTTGCTTTTGATTTCTAGCTTTTTTGCATTGTGGTCTGAGAGAATGCATGCAATTATTTCATTTTTTATACTTATTAAGGCTTCCTTTATGACCTAAAACATTATCTATATTGTAATGTACTATTATAATATGATCTATATTGTAATATACATCATGAACTGCTGAAAGAATGTATATTAGATTATCATTAAATGGAATACTTTGTAGATATCTCTTATTCTTTTCTATTTATTTTTTTGTAGATATCTTTTAAGTCCATTACATTTACAATGTAGTTACAGTTTGATCTTTCCTTGATTTTTTTGCTGCCTAGATGACCCATTTGTTTGTAAAAGTTGAGTGTAAAAAGTATCTATTATGATTATATTGGGCTCTATCTGATCCTTAATATTAGGAAGGTATTTTTCCTTTTATGAAATTGAATGTGCTGATGTTTATTACACATAAATTTACAATTATTATATTTCTCTGTTGTTTGTTCCCTTTACCAATAAGTAGTGGCTTTCTTTGTCTCCTCTTACCAATTGTAGTTTGAAAATCACCTTGTCACATATAAGTATAGCCATTCTTGTTTGCTTTCAAGATTCTGTTGCTTGCTTTCAGGTTCCTGTTGCTTGTACTTTCCATTCTTTCATTTTCAGTCTATTTCTTTTAATGTGAGCTGTGTTTCTTGCAGGCAACAGATAGTTGAGTCTTGTTTTTTGACCTGCTTGTGTCTTCTCATTAGATAATTAAGACCACTTACATCAAGTGCTGTTATTGAAATGTATGCATTCGTTCCAGTCATTTTGTTTTATTCCATGATATTTGATTCATTTCTGGCATTTTTTTTTATCTGCTTTTCAATGTGATTTACTATTTCCTTTGCTTTTGTGGCAGTGACTGTTCTCTTCTGCTGTGATTAGTATTCCACAGAATTTTTTCTGCACTGCTGGCTTAGTGGCTATAAGTTTCTGCAAGGTGCAGTAATCCAGGGTGGATAACCATTTCTTTTAGAGCTTTGAATACAGAATTTAAGATCACAGAATTTAAAATTTCTCTTGAGAAATTTGTTGTTTTGATGGGTTTACTATTGTGTATAATTTAGTATTTTTCTCTTACCACTTTCAATATTCTTTTTCTAATTTTTAGAGACTTGAGTATGACATGTAAAAGAAAGTTTATTTTCTAGTGATGTCTATCTGGGGTTCTAAATGCCTACAACATCTTGGTATTCATCTCATTCCCTAGATTTGTGAATTTTTTGCCATAATTTCGGGGAACAGATGTCCTACACTATTAATCTATACTTCCACATCCTTTCTGAGGCCAATGTTTCATAAATTTGCTGTTTGAGAGCTGTCTAGGAGCTCTTCTTGTTCTTTTTTTAATACTTACTAAATATCCAGTTACATCCACTTTGTCATCAAGCTATGATTTCTTTCCTTTTTCTTTTTCTTTTTAATTCTGGTTCTTCTTGCCTTTTGCTGAGAGTTTCAATTTAGTTCTTCTATTTGATTAATTGAGGATTTTGTTCCCATGAACTCTCTGTTTTGAAATTACTATATCTTTACAGAGGTGATCTCTCATACCCAGTATTATCTTCTTTAGTTCATTCAGGTATTTATTTGTACCTTCTTTGGACTCATTGATTATTTAATTTTACTAATTGCTTCATTCTACTGATTATTTCTATCTATTTGATAACATGGATCATCTTAAATATCAGGTTTTTTTAAAAAGTTGAGACAGGATCTCTCTATGTAGTTTAGGCTGACCTTGAGCTCATTATGTAGTCCAGGCTGGCTTTGAACTCATGGCGCTTCTCCTGCTCAGCCTCCCAAGTACTGGAATTGCAGGCATGCACCACCATGCCTGGCCAATTTTTTAAAAAAAATCTGTCTGGAAATTCATGCACTTCAATATCTTCAGGGTATTGAATCAGGATTAGCTTCAGGATCAGCTTGAGTAAGTTTTTCAAATTTTGTTGCTTTATTTTCTAGTAATTTTTTTTTTTGTGATGAAGCTTGTGGACCTGTTGGGATATAGCTCTAACTTGATTGTGTGGAGGTCTTTTTAAGACAGTGACTATTTTGCAGTGTTTCCTAGTTCATGACAGCACATGTTCAACAAACTGAAAGTATTAAGTTCAATCCCTAACACTTTTTGATGAGGAAATAATAGCTCCCATTAAATTCAATGTCAAAATAACTAATCACATATAATCCATAATTTAAATATTGCTTAAAATATTCTCCACTGTTTTTACTGATATGGGAAAGAAATGGAGGAGTAATAATATAAGAGAGGGAAAAAAGAATGAAATAATTTCAAATTCATATGTAACTTTTTCAACTCATATATAAGAATAGAGGAGAAAGAAAAAAGAGATTTGAGGGTCATGAAATGAGCAGGAAGGACAGAAAAAAAGAGTAAGGAAATATAATTTGAAACTGAGAGACTGTATAGTGATATTGAATACTACCTTTGTTTAATGACAAATGTAGATTTTTCTTCAGCCTCAGACACAGAAATTATACCTGTTTTGAAGACATTTGTTCTTTCATGCATGCTGTTTTTATTTGCAGAATGTACATAGTGAATATTCCAAATGATACAGGAAGATAAAATTCCCAGCCTGAATGATATCAGACGAGTTCGTGTTCTCTAAAACTGAAGTACGAATTTTAAGAACAACGGAAGTTAAGAGCAAAATATATTTATTGAGAGAAACAAAGCTTCTGTGCAAGACAGGGACAGAAGGGGGGCCGAGTGGGTAACCCCCGCCCCTCCCCCCACACACACACACTCTGTCTTTTCTAGGGACTTTTATAGAGAAAACCCATGAGGTTAGGCGGGTCCAAGGTAGGGGAAATGGACAAAACTATGGTCAGCCAATAAGACTGCAAGGATGAATATTCAGGTAAGACTGAGTGAACTGGGATCAAATAGGAAAGCAAGCGGGCATGAATGCAGAGCAGGGCCTTTCCTGTAAGGGATCGGGTCAAGGACTTCCTGGCTTTTTGAAGGTGGTTGTTACCTATTTAGAATATCAATCCCTGACATTTACACCTAGGGAGGTATGTGGGTACATTTTTTTAGCCCCTTTTGTCTTCAGGTCTGGCCCACAGGTATCTTATCTTTTATGTTGGCTCCTTCCAGGGCCCAGCCCTGTCTGACTGCCTATAATATTTCTATCTAACTCAGCTGCCTATAACACTAACATATATTATGCTACAGGGATCCTAAATTAATGACCAAGTTAACTTCTCATGACTAGGTCTTTGAATGAATTGGTCAAATAATGAATTGTATACAGTATATAGATTACAATATTCAATACAAAGAAATGGTCAAAGGTAGCTTCAATTATTTTAAATAACATTCTTTCACATCTTTTCTGAATCAACTAAATAGTATAGATGAAAAGAATGACACACAGAATAAAAGATACCATCTTCAAAGAAATCCACAAATATTTACCCCGTCTAACCTCAAACTGTGCTGGATAACTTCTAAATACAAATTGGTAACATTAAAAGGAAGAGATAAAAAATAAATATATCTACTGGCTATATAGAGCACATTCAAAAACCATTTGCTTTAGTCCTGCAGGCCCAACTAATGATGTGTTAACTGAAGCAATAGTATCTGAAAGGCACACATATGTGTGACAGTCCCAAGGGCCCCATTCTACACTGGTGAGTGTCAGAGATAAGAAAACACAAGTTAAACTATTCAGACAGCAGTCAATGCAAAATAGCACAGTCAATTGAGGCAAGTTAGAAGAAAAGCTGAATTGAACTAGTTTTTCTACTCATGACATTTGCCTCCAGGGAAACACATACTGAAGTAATTTTTTAAAATAAATCCTCTGGCATACAGGTCCTATAGTATGAGAACCCTTATGTAGAACTGAAATGTGGGATTACCAAATATTGATACATTGCAGACAATGGTAGAATCAGAGTGAGAGAGTAAGTATCCTGGTTATGCTGCTCAAGTTTAAAAATTAGAAGTTATCATAAATGTAAAAGAATAGCACTAATATCTATTTAATCAAAAATTAAATTATGTCACAAAAATTAAACATAGTATAAATTTTTTTAGAATAATTTTGCAAGAATACAGAAGAACTAAAAACATGCAGAAGAAATGGAAAATAATAGAGCTCCTTTAAGAAAAAGCTAAAATGCTAATGTAGTATCTTCACCCCGTGAGGATCATATGTTTGTATATTCCAAGAAGAATTTATATAGCATTGAAATCATTAATTCTGACAACATTTGCTGTAACTGTATGGACATATGTATTATTTTGCATAGAGTTTCTAACTTTCATTTTTAAGGAATAGAGACTAAAAATGGTGTTTCTCTTTTAAAGTCAGTTTTAAAATGATTTTTTCCATTCACTTATATCTTGAATTCATGACAAAAATTATTGCTGTCTTTTAAAAAGATTTTCAAGCTACAATTGATAAACAATAAAGTGCACATTACTAAGATACTACACTTGACAACTTTTGACCTATATGAATTAAGACCAGTATCTCTTTTTTATTTTAAAAAATAAAAGCACAAAAACATATTAACAAACAGACACAAATTAGCATAAGAAATAGTACAATCAAAACTGATTTACACACAAGGTGACATGGACTCAACAATGGTTGTTGCTTTACCTATTGATATCTTCGAAGTGTATATACATGAACACAGATACAGACATGCGAAATTAAGACCAGTATCTCAATTAGTATAAAGAACATATCTAACTTCTCAAAAGATTCCTATCTCTTATATAAATATATAGAGACAGAATGGTAGGCTCATGTGATACAGATGTGTACAATATTTTAAGAAACTTCAACACTGTTTTGCAGATGGTGCAGTTTTACATCTTACAGCATACCATAGGAATCCAGTTTCTCTAATTCTTCACCCTATTTGGTAAGTCTTTCTAATTTTAGCCTTTCTACAAGTGTGTTTGGGATTTTGTTATGGCTTTAATTTGCATTTCCTTAACGAGTTATGCCAAGCATATTTTCATATATTAATTTGCCATCCATATGTCCTTGTGCTTACTTTCTAATTATAAAGTTTTGAGAGTTCTGTATATATGATGGATTAAAGCCCTTCATTAGAATATGATACACAGCACTCGCTGTTTGTGCTTCTTCTTCATTGTCTTAACAGTGAGTTTTCAGGAACAGAGAATACAGGGCTGCTGGTTTCCGCTCTGGAATATAAGAATCTTGGAAGCTGTCACTCTCATCCTTATTGCATAAACATAAACAAAGTGAAAACTCCATGATTTTTGTTTGGCCAATCAGAGAACTGAAGTTATGGGAAGTTTTCACTTCTTATATTTACCACAAATATTAAACACGGTGCTAAATGTGAGGAAAATCACAACAAGCCCTCACACAAAATGCCAAATCAGCTTTATTTCCCCAATACAGTATGATCTGCCTTCTGCAAAACAGTATGACATGCCAGAAAACCAGATTAAGAAAGGCAAAATAGATAGCAGGATAAATGTTTGAAATAAAACCAACTTAACAAAGTTAATGTGAGATAACAAATCATAGATGTAGGCATACAGGAAAATTAAGATAAATATCAGAAAAAGTATTTGTGAATCTCTGGATCAAAGTAATGAAAACAACAATTAGAAAAGTACTTGGAAAAGGTCATTGAAATCATAATAAAAGTTGTGGCATTTGGCTAACTGGCTTGCCATTGTGCACTGGTTGGCAATGCTCTTCAAAGAGCAACCCACATTATTCATATTGTTTCAGTGACAGCAGCACAGTCCTGGTCCTCTGAAAATTGCAGTCATAACATTGACCCCTCTGGTGCTTCTCTGAAGGATTTGTTTGAGTGTTGGTTTCCATTCTAACTATCTCAAAACTGGAAGTCAGTTGTTTTAGTTACTTTGCTCATCGCTAATGCAAAATACCCAACATATAAATTTAAAAGTGGAAAGCTTTATTTCATCTCACGGTTCCTAGAGGATTCAGTTCATAGTCAGTTGGCTCCATAGCAGGGTAGCGTGGCAGAGGAGAACCACAGAGGAGAAAGAGTCCATGGCAAAGTAGAAAGGAGGCAGCAAAATAGCAAGCAGCAGCAGCAGCCCTGACTTCCCTGTCTCCTTTGACATTCCATCCAGGCTACAAGCCTATCATTTGATGACACACACACAGACATGGTGGGCCTTCCTTTATCAACGCCCAGGATTATGCAAATCCAATTTAATTATCATGCACCCTTAATCCCAGTATCACACATCTGAGATCTGGCCACCTCTAAAAAACCTCACCTATGAGCACATGAAGCTTTGGGAGGCCATCTAGATATAAGCCATAACAAGTGTCTGTAATGGTGTCCAGCCTTTGTTGTTCAACATCCAAGTGATTTGAAACAATAAGTTCCTAACTTATTTCTACTCCAAAATCTTCAAACCAGCTACATTAATCTTCAAATCATCTAATACATACTGTATCAACCTAAAGTCACCCTCTGACTTTTTAACTCCCTACATTTTCCATAACCTTTAGAAGAACTATCTTTTTCAGAAAATCTAAAACTCATGCCACTATGGATTTCTCAATCTTTCATGTCTAAGGCAGTGAAACTCACTGAGATGCTGTAAGAAAATGACATCAGCATCTTGATGGTATTGTAAAACGTGAATGCTTATAAAATTCTAGATTTCTCATCTACAAATCACAGTGGAGGTTTCAGAGAATCAAGCCTCCATTAAGACAAATGGATGTTTTTGATAAGTGCAAAAATAATAAACTGTGTAGTACTCAAAGAAAAAATTATATTTTTCTAAATACCACAGGTTTTTTAAGATATATGTATTGTTAATATATACAGTGAGCTATTTTATTTAATTATTCTTTCTTTAATTTTCTGTTGAAGTTACAAAAAGTGTTACTCTCTTCAATATATTTCCTAGCATTCATATGTCCACATTGCCTTCTTGATATTGTTATTTTAAAATTGATATTACTATTGGACAGAGAAGGTATGCGGTCAAGAATACAAGGAAATACCAAAATATATTCAAATTAGTGGATCATTCACTCCTGGTTATATATCTCTGAGCACCCAAGATATTTTACTTCATTGAAATCTTATCAAACATGGATTTGTCAGACTGTGGTTCTTCTTAATGTGTTGGTATTGGATGTTTATCTTTCAATAGCTTCCAATTTGTTTTCTCATCAGTATTGATTATGAAACCTGATTCATATGTAAATTCCATGTGTTTATACAATAATTACCTACTTCTCCTGTTATATTACTATTTCCAGTTTTTATTATTTCAAATTTCTTATTCATTGATAAGTTTACTTTTACATCCTAAACACAGATTCTTTGCTGTGTTTATATTTTGTGAACATGTTCTCCCAGTTTGTAGTTCATTATTCAGTATCTTTAAGTATTTTATTAAACTTGCACAATTGTAATGCATTTAGTTTAGCAATATTTTTCTTTATGATTTTGGTTGTTTTTGTGTTTTGCTTTCTATGTCAATTTAAAACATTTTCTGATATAGTTTTATTTTCCAATATATGTAAATTTTCCAATATAGTTTTCTAAATATTTGTACTTTCAGATTTACTTTTAGGTATTTAATTTTAATAATATGGATTTTTACATAAAGGCTGAAGTAGCATCTTGATTTCACTTGTTTACCCATAGAGATATGAAGTGTTCCAATATAAATTATCAACTTTTCTTTAATGATCTATAAAATTATAGCAACCACCATATTAGGATAAGTCTGTCCCTGTGCAATCAGCTATTACACACTAGTGTAAGCCTCTAAGCCTAGGTTAGTATCACACTATCTTTATTATTATAGTTTTATATAAAATAATAAAAATTAGTGAGGAAACTTAATTTCCATTTTATTTTGGTGATATGTATTCCCCATAAATTTCAGGATTTTTATTAAATTATACTGAATGCATACTCAATTTCAAAGTAAAAATATATCATTAGGATGTTAAGTTTTCCAATATATGAACAAGGAATATATATTTATTGACATGTCAGTACATATGTTTTAATAAAATTTTATTCTTTTCCATGAAATTTTATGATTTTTATTAGAAAAATTTCCAGTACTTTATATTCTTGTGCTGCTTTAAACATTTTTATATTTAAGTTTGTATTACAAATGTTTGTTATTTTCATATACAAATAAAATTACTTTTACAAGTTATAGAGTCATCAAATTTCTGGCTCGTTTTTATTGGTTGATATCTATTTTTAAATAATATATTTTATTTTTAGGACCAATTTGAATGTACAGAAAAATTGAGCAAGGAGAGAGTTTCTGTATACACACAATTTCCTTACTGATAACACCTTGTATTATGTGGAGCATCTGTCAGAATTAATGAACCCATACAGTCAATGAACAAACAGTTGATTAACCATTTCATAGTGTACATCACTCCTGTTTGTGTAGCACAGTTGATTGCTTTTGACAATTGTCTGTTTTTCTGAATCTCCTGCTACAGTTTCACCCTCCTAAAATTCTTCTGTGTCTCAACTGCTTTTACTCTTCTTTCCTACACCTTTGGCAACCACTGATCTCTGCTATCTGTAATTGTGCTTTTCAAGATGCCACGTAGTGGGACTCACACACAGTGCAATATTCAGACTGGCTTTTGTGTGTGTGTGTGGTACTAGGGATTGAACTCAGGACCTTGCGTTTGCCAGACAGGTGCTTATGCCACTGAGCTACACTCCCAGCCTCCCTCCACCTTTTTTTTTTTGCCCACAGACTAACTTCTTTCACAAAATAATAAATATAAAATGTTCCTCCAACACTTTTGAGGACTGATAATTCATTTCTTTAATTGCTGAGTAACACACCATTGTATAAATAAACTACTGTTTACTGACCACCTTTAAGACCATCTCGACTGCTTCTCGATTTAGATGAATATAAATAAGGCTGCTACAAATGTTCACATACTGTAAGTTTTTAATTCAGTTGATTAAATACTTCATAGTGCACTTCCTGGAGTATATGGTTACACTTTATGTATTTTTTTCAGAAACTGTAAAAATCTTTCTTCAAAAATGGCTGTACATTTTGTTTCCCAGCGGCAATGAAAGAATGAGAATTCTTACTGTAAATTTTCACCACCATTCGATATTATCAGTAATTTGAGGGGATCCCCAGTAATTACTGGGGATCAACTAAAGAGTCTTACTCATGCTGGGGAAGTGTTCTACCCCTGACATATAATGTCACCCCAATTTTTGGATTTTAGCCTTTTGAATACATATATAGTGGTGTCTCACTAATGTTTGTTTGTAGTATTAATGATTACATCCAGGGTCTTCTTACTGAGCTGTATCCCAGCCCTATTTTATGTATTTATCTTTTCTATTTTGAGATAGGATCTTACTAAGTTGTTCAGTTTCCCAGGTTGGTCTCAAACTTGGAATCTTACCTCAGCTTCCCCAAGGAATGGGATGACCCTCAGCATTCTATCATACCCAGGTCTGTTTTCTAAACTTGAAACTCTAATGCCATAAAATATTGAACATCTTATATGCATATTTGTTACCTGTATATCTTCTTTGATGAAGTGTCTCTTCTATAAATTTGTTCAAGTAAAAATTTCTTTTCATATATTTTATATTTTTCATAGTTCATAAAATACTTTTCATATATTTTTTGTATATGTGCTGCAGAAACAAGCACAACTATCTGTATATTTTGGATGCAAGCTATTTATCCAATTTTCAGTTGTGCAATCCTTTCCTGTAGTGTTGCATTTTATCTGTTCATTTTCTGAAGTGTTACTTGCAGAGCAGATATTTTAAGTTGCATTTTGTACTATACTCCATTTTGATTTAATTTTTTAAAAAAGTGTACTCTGTGTGTGCATATACACTCCGGCAACAGCATTTGCTGCAAAAGCATCATTTATGCATTGACTTGTTCACTGTTTTATATTTCTCATCTGCTTATTTCAACATCCGTGTCCTGTCTGAGCAATCTGGTTAGTCTATCTTACAATCTTACACTTTATGGGTGAAAACTGCATGTAGTATATGGGACAATAAGAGGGAGTTAATTTGAGTTTTGTTGGAAGATGTTATGATGGCTTGGCTAGGAGCTGAGCTGTGCCTGACATGTGCTGCACCTATTACGGATCAGAAGTTTAAAGGTACTCTCACTTCCTTATGTTTTCTTTTTATCCACAGCATCTTTGGGTTTTTCTAAAGTCTCATTAAATAGAGGCTTTGTGCTCTGCTGTGCTTTTGATTACAAGTCACTGTTTTTATCTCAGATAATAAATTAATTATTCATTTTGGTAATTTTAATAAGTAAAAAATAAGTCTGAGACATTTCTGATTCTGGTTCTGACCTGTAATGTGTGTGGAAGAGATGATCGGGTTAAATAACCCTTAGTTATAATGGGCTGATCAGGCCTGCAATCTCCCAAGTGAGTGGATGGCAAAGGCTTAAATAAATGAGACAATGACAGTGATTTCAGGGCCCCAGGAGGCGCTAACTCCCTTACAGCTTCAATATTCTCTGAGTTAGCCAAGGCCTTCTCTGGGTGGTCTGTATTTATTTGGTTTACAAACATGGGAGGGGATACTGAAGAAAATACAGGAATCCGGGCAGGACTTGGGAATCCCTTGAAGGACTTCTCCAAGTGACACAGTATGATAATTTAGGAGAACTGTGTTATCTCCAGGAAGGCCTTCCCCGCAGGAGTGAGATGCCTGCAGCTACAGTCTCCTTTCAGTTAACTGGGGTTGGAGCCAGATGTCCTCAACTGTGGCCTTATCTTGTTCTTTGAAGTGTCACAGCTTCACATGCCAATATAGGCCTCAGCAGGGACCAGGGACTCACAGAGGTTCACTTACTATGAGTCCCCTGCCTATCTCCAGACAAGATGCCTAAGCTTCAGACAACTCACAAGTAAATACAGAAAGTCAATTGGTTAATATTAAATCCTGCTCAGAGCCACTTTGTAGTAGTCTCCAACAAGAGATCATTGCTATTCTCCTAACAATGAGAAAACTGAAAGTCAAGCAACTTTCTTAGAGGCAGACAAAAATGGAGGCTGCAGAAAAAAAAAAGCCACATGGAACTTTAAGAGATAGGGAAATATAGAGATTACGGGTCAAGATTAATTTAATTGAAGCAAAACCACTAGAACCAATAATTGGTAAGTCCATATTAAAGATAAGTCTGGAGACTCCTCAGGGTCTGAATGTGGCTGAAGTCTTGGCAGCCCTTAGAAATTCTGTCATGAATTTCTCTACCAACTTCCCTTGGTGAAGATCAGAAAGAGTCCTTTTCCTTTCTCGAGCAAATAGAAAACATCCATGTTGAAGTACACAAAGACTCTTCTCCATTTCTAAGAGAAGTATGTCTTTTTTTCACCTAATAGGAGAAGAAACCAAGGTGCTGAAGTATTCTCAATAGCTGGTGGGTATTTATTTCAGGAATCACGTAAATTTATGGGATGGATTAAAGATAGGAAGACCGAAAGAAATCATAGATGGAAGGAATACAGAGCAGAGACAGAATGGGACCAAGAAAAGTACTGTATGTGTGGCCAAAAGGCAGAGAATAAACCAGCAAAACTTGGGAAAGCCAGGAAACAGATAGTTCATTATTTCTAATACATTCATATTATTACAATAAAGACCATAAGATCAGACAGATATGGTTTTATTTTTAGGAAGGGGTTCATAAACACTTGAAATAAGTTTATAGTCACATATAATAATCATTACAGAGTTAAAGTGTGTATTTGTGAGAGTTGTATGCAGCTGGGAGATCATATTTATCATCTGCAAAGGTTTCCTTGAGGCTCTCCCCAACTTCTCTTTTTTGCCTCTCCTGACCTTACAACTCTTTAGTTCATCACTGATCTGTTCTCTGCCATTATAAATTAGCTTGAATTTTCTAGAGGTTTATGTAAGTGGAGTCAGTCTGTGTGTATTCTTTACCATCCATCTTCTTTTACTTGTAATCACTTTCAGATTCATCTATGGTGCTGCATGAATCAATAGTTCATTTTCTTTCATACTCATTCTAGAGTTCAGTGTTCTTACTACTGAGGAAAGAATGTGAGTTGAGTATTTTCATGAATTAGTTGACATTTTATTTATACTTGCAAGTAAAAGTCATAATTGTATTGAAATGTCTGCTGGACTCATTCCATGTCACTGAGCACTAAACTTATTCTGGGGGAGGAGGAGGAATTAAATGTTAAGCACCCCTTCGTTTTGGACATTTTACTGAAAAGTTAATTGCCCTGATTTTTAATATATTTACAAAATAACTGTATCTGTCCAAGTACTCCTAAATGATAAATTCACCAAATCCAGTATGACTGCAAACGGTACACTATATTCATAGAGACGTCTAGGATTTGTGAACAGGGACTTTGGTAGGTTTCTAACTTCCAGCCTACCAAAATGCAAATCAGTGAACGAAAAGAAAGAAAATATGGCTACAAACTAAATATGGAAGGAAACATATGCCAAAATCCAGAGGGACTTCAATTACAACAACTATAAGAAAAGTTAAGCTAGTAACCATATGTTCATCTCCTCACAGAAAATAGTATGATCAGTAAGTATCAAAGAAGATGGAAAAACCCTTTCAGTGAACCCATCACCATTCCTAGCATTTTGTGACATAGAGGCTTTGCTAACCTTAGAAATAAACTTTAATTCTCTCCCTGCACAGGAGTTCTCTAACCAGCTTGTTAATAATAACCTAGGCATCTTATTTTCTCATCTATGCTCCTTTACTCAGGATCATCCTTCTCTTTCAAATTCTTAATAGAGATTTCTGCTCCCTAGACAATGCCAGAGATGTAGCCCAGTGACATAAGTGCTTGCCTGGCAAGTCTGAGGTCATGAGTTCAATTCTCAATTAAAAAGAAAAAGACAATGCTGAACATAGAAGTAAGAAGAAGATGATCACTAAGCCATGGGACAGGGAAATCAGGAAAACCACATTTTATAAACTATATCATTGACAAGGATGTATAGATGTGTCTTACCAAAAATAAAGGTGAGAATCTTGAATCCAACTACAAAGTGTCTACATTTTCATCTCTTTGCCACTTAGAAAATGAATGTTCATTAGTTTTTCTATGTCAGCTTATTCATTTAATAATAGTTAATGCATTAAGAATGTAAAATTTACTGCAGAAAGTTATATATAGTCAATATTAATTATTATAGTCATAATTATCATAAAATCATAACTATAATTATCACTTCTACATTGTGATACAGAACACACAAGTAGCAAGAATTTGATGTAGTGATACAGGAGATGTGATTCACACTGAAATAGAATAAACAGGCTCCAAACCTAGCCCAAGAACACAGATTGTACAATTACAATTTGTTTTGCATATTTCCCTCAAAACTGATCATAATTGTGCCTAGACAAAATGTGTCCTCCACCAAGACATAGTAAACAATAATGTAAAGAAATTTGGGCAAGTTTAACAACTATACTTCATTAAAATGCTGAACAAATGGAAAATAGAACATTTTCACCATTTGACAAGCAATATCTATCACTCTGAAATCTAGTAGCAAACATAACATTTACCAGAAATCACTGGTGGTAACCCTTTAAGTCTACAATAAACAGCAATAAGACAAGTAAGTAAGAGCTGTAGCTGAAAAGAGAGATGTCATCATCATTTTTCAATAAGAATTTATTTTGCTTCCAAACCCTGGAATTTCTGCTGAAAAGCTCTTGCAATTAATGAGGGACATAAATAGTACACTGACTTAAGACTGAAATGAACCTCTGATGTATATAATTTTGACAATAAAACTGCTTAACTGAAAGAAAATATAGACTAATTTTTCCCGGGATGAAGAAACACATCTCAAGCATCACATTTATGGGAAAAGTCACCAAAGATTGAATTCAAATATTTTATTGCATTAAATCTTTAAAAATGGTAACATAAAACATAAAACAAAATGGTAAATTATGAAATGGAAGAAACAATTGCAAAATATATTACATAAAAACAGCTAAAATATTTAGTGTTTGTAAAGTTAATACAAATTTATTCCTTCCAGTCAGTAGGAAAAACATGATTTTCTGATTTATAAAGAAGACAGTACATACTGGGCTTCGTGGTGCCTGTAATCCCAGCACTTGGGAGGCTGAGGCAGGAGGATTGTTGAGAGTTCGAGACCAGTCTGGGCTAGAAAATGAGCTCAAGGCCAGCCTGAGCTGCATAGGGAGACCCTGTCTCAAAAAGAAAACAAAACGAAAAGACAGTACAGGGCTGGGGATTTAGCTCAGCAGCACAGCGCCTACCTGGCAAGCATGAGGTCATGTGTTTGATTCCTGATTTCGGAAAAAAAAAAGAAAACAGTACATTTTATATGTATATTAAAATATAATAATCAGAGAAATGAAAATTGGAGTATTATAATTTTCACTTAGAATATTTGCAAACATAATCTAACACATACAAACTAATCACAAAACCTTGCTATTAGCACAGCACACTTATTGTAACTGCAATTTATAAAGCAGTTACTATATTGAGCCTTTTGCATGCAGCATATTAATATAAATTACATAGCTCTATTAAATATTTACAACAGTCTTATAAAGTAGTTATTTATTCTCATTTCTTTAAAAAAAACTGAAGGGCACAGAGCAATTAAGAACTTGCCCAAGTTCAAAGTTAGCAAAAAGTAAATTGGAGTTCTACTCATGAGGTATGATACAATATTTGAAGCTAGTTAGTCAGAGCAGTATGTTAAAAATAAAGGCAGACTTCCCCACAAAGATGGGCCCATACTATCAAAGACCATAAAAAGATGCATTTTTAACCCCTTAATTTAATTTCTAAGCTTGTATCACATGTACCCAAAAATTTGAACATAGACTTACACATAAAAAGATTTATACTCCTTAAAAAATTGAAAACGCACTAAATATTAAACCAAGATTAAGCCATATTCTAAGAGTTTAGTATAGTGTATGAAAGTCAATCATCAGTTTATTTATAAGCATTTCATTACTATCAATTTGTGATAAATATATGGCATATTTAAAAAGTTGATTCAAGAAAATAAGGAATTAATGAACATAATAGTCAGAATAATATTTGTCTTTAAGGGTTAAAAATGAATTTATAATTTTCTATTTAAATTGAGCATTTAGGGAGATCCGGGGAAGATGGCGACCAGGTGAGCAGCAAGGGAGCGAACCTCCTTAATAAACACCACCAGCTCGAGACAGACTTGGCGAGCGTGAATGCCGGGACCTCGGCTGGGAAGTTTAAACTGGGCGTATTTCTCTGAGATGCCGGGGGAGATGTGGTAGGGTGGACCCGGCTGCCGGGGCGAGACGTGGGAAAGCCCCAGATGCTGGGAGCCAGGGACGATCCGCGCGGGGAAGAAGCTTGGCTCGGTCCAAGCACAGTGGGAGCGCGGCCGCCTCGGTCCCTCCCGCCTCCCGAGCCGGTGCAGACCCCCGGCGACTCCCGACAGAGATCAGCTTGCTAGCGGCGGAGACCCCCGGAAATCCCACGTTTCGCGCGTGTCGGGCGGGCCGCGCGGAGGGCCCCAAACGCCGCCGGGAGCAGAGAGAAAGATTTGCTGGGTCCTAGTGCCCCGAGAATACAGACAGCTCGATCCCTCCCGCCCCCCCGACCCGGCGCAGCTCTCCGGCGACTCCCGACAGAGATCGGCTCTCTGGCGGCGGCAACGCCCAGCGGTCTCACGTTTCGTGCGCATCGGGCGGGCCGTGCAGAAAGCCCCAAAGGATAGACTGGCACCTTGGAACCTTCATGCCTGCAGGGACTCCAATAACTGGTGAGATATCGGCGCTCGCGCCCAGATCACCGAGTGGGGGAGGAGATCCATCCCTATACCTGCAGGGAACCCTGGGAGGGTGGGGGAGCAGTCTTACACACCTCACCCAGGTCACTAGGTAGGGAGTATCTA
>PVLD010020478.1:0-33783 GCA_004027595.1 Dinomys branickii | reverse complement strand
GGGCCATCATCTGTGTAACCTGAGTAACAAAGATGAAGGTAACATTATGTAGGACAGCATCCAGAGCTAATTCCCTTCTATTTTCTCTATAATTCTGTATTTCCTCAGTCGTTTTTGTATTAGCAGAAATGAAGATAACTTTATATTATACAGCATCCAGTGCAAATTCCCTACTATCTTATCTATAATTTGGTATTTCCTTTAATGTTTTTGTGTTAACTAATGTGAAGATAACTATGTAATACAACATCCAGTTCTAATTTTCTACTATATTCTGTATAACTTTATATTTTCTGTATTGTTTATGGCTTTTCTGGTTCATATGTCATATATCTTTTTTTTTTTGCGGTACTGGGGATCGAACTCAGGACCCTGCGCTTGCTAGGCAAGCGCTTATTCCACTAAGCTATATCCCCAGGCCCTTTTCTGGTTCATATGTCTCCATTCTTTTGTCTTTAAAATAAAATTAAAAAAAAAAAACGTGAACAATTTCCAGAAATAAATTTGAAAATATGTGAATAATTTCAAAATATAAATTAAAGACTATATGTTAAACAACTGACAAGAGGAAAGAAAGAAATCTTTCTATGAAGAAGCCTGTTAAATCCTGGGGGACCATTGTAGGACAGTTTTTACATTATTTAATTTTTTTTTTTTTTGAGGCAGGATCTCACTATGTAGCCAAGGCCAGCCTCAAACTCCCAGATATCCTCCTACCTCAGCCTCCCAAGTGCTGGGATTACAGGTGTGTGCCACCACACCTGGCTAGAACAGTTTTTAAAAACACGTATTTTTGTTTAATTAAATTCCTCTCGGAATTTTTTTTTAATGCTACTGTGGATAGAACCCAGGGTTTTACAATGAGCTACATCCACAGACCCTCCTCCTTTTTTAAATTTTGAAAAAGGGTCTTGCTAAGTCAGTAAGTTGCCCACACTGGGCTCAAATTTGTGATCCTCCTGCTACATCCTCCCAGAGGGTTGGTATCAGTGGGTTCCTCTTGGTTTAAAGCTTACAAAAACAATAATGGTAGATGCCAAGTAGGAAACTATGGCTTGCAGCCCAGCTGTAAAGGCCTTCCCGGAGATATCCTATAGCTCTTCTAAATTAACATAATAATACTTGGAGGAGTCCTTGAAAGGATTCCCATCCTGCCCAGATTCCTGATCAGATTCCTGAATTTTCTTCAGTATTCCCCCTCCCTTATTTGAAAAACCTAATAAAAACGGGTGACCCCAAAAAAGTCTTGGGCTAATTCAGAGAATATAGAAGCGGGTAAAGAATTAGTCCCTCCTGGAAGCCCTGAAATCATATTCCAGTGTCTCATTTTTTATTTACACCTTCGTCTGTCTACTCGCTTGGGAGATTGCGGGCCTGATCAGCCTGCAATAATTTAGGGTTTTTAACCTGGTTTTTGATACCCAGCCTTTGATTTCTAATCTTTCTGGGCTCCCTACTATAATCCTTCATGTTCTTATCTACCTTGGGTAACCCTTCTAAATGTCCTCACGGTGCCCTTAACTTTCCTCATGATAGCATCTAGCAAAGTAATTATCTATATATCTGTCTGGATATATAGATAAATTTACTATAAACTCCTTAAGTGCAAGAATACTAAGTCTTAGTGTTTTATCTCCAAAGCTTAGGATAGTGCTTGGCACCAACAAAGCCCCCACCAGTACATCAACCAGCACCCATCACTCTCTTCCAACACCATCCTAAAGTTTCTATATTCCTTTATATAAGCCAAGACAACTCCCTCAGAGGATACTCTTGGTTCTCATACTGATCATGATCATATACTGTGTGTCAAGCAATATACTGCAGGTTTTAATTTAATTTCATTTTTTGAAAAACCTTAATAAAAAATAACTACCTTCCTTTACCAATGAGAGAATAAGAGCTCATGTTTACATAGTAGTAGGTAAAGAAATATTCATGAGCAAACATAACTATAAATTGAACACCACTTCCCATTTTGTTATTCTGATTTCCACACTGAATCAACATAAATACATAATGATTCAAGTTTAGTCTTCCTACTACATTCTGTAATATTAAATATCCTTTGGGAATCAGTAAAATGCAGTTGTAAATTGTCTGGAACACTGTAAAAATGGGTTAACACTACTTGCTCTGGAATCAGACTGATTACTTGGTTCAAATACCAATTCTTCTGTTCTCTTACTATGTAAACTTAGATATTCTCTGTGCTTCAATTTGCTAGCCTATAAAATGGGTATAATAGCTGAAGCTATAGGGTTGATGTGAGGGATAACTGAAAATATGTGAAGGACTTAGAACTGAGCCCAACATAAATAATAGTAATACTAGTTGCTAGGATTATTGCCTGCTTACCATATATGCTTCAATAAATACGCTTCAATAAATATTATCTTCAATAAATATTAGGTATTGTTATTTGATTATCTAAATTTACAGAGAAAGTAAACTTTTTCTTTGTCAGTGTTCTCTAACCCTGATAAACTGAAAACAAAACAGTATCCCTCATTGTCTACATCCTAACTCTTCACTCTCCAAAACTCAGAAACCAAATGGTTCCCAAATTAAACTCCAAGTTATCCTGAGGTGCTACAGAATTCACAGGGGTATCACAGGATGTTTTCAGTATGAGGGAGACAGCAACATATAACATCTGTCAGACACAGCTTCAACACTGTTTCACTGCTCTTTTCCATAATGCCTTCCTTCCCTGTGTGAATCTTAGTGTACAGCAGCCACTATGATTAGGAGTGAGTACCCAGTGAAAATCAACATGGGCAGTAGATGAAGGTGGCAGTCTGTGATCTGATTTGCATTACTCTCAGGTGTACACATGCCTATTAGTAACTGTGCTTAATTATGAATAAAATACAAATACTCCCTTTTCATTTTATTTAGTTGTACTTTTCTTTCAATTAGCTAGTTGTTAGGACATAAATACTGACTTGTTTGAACTTAATCACTTAAATAATGTGGTTGTCATGTATTTCTTTGACCCATGGGTATCATGAACTGGGAACCTTTATAATCTCTGAATTAGTCATTTCAGAATGTGAAAGTATAGATGGTAAAAGAAACTTGTATGGGCAAGCTGATGCAGTGATGAAGCAAAAGACTGATGCATCTCATGGCCAACCTGAGTTTATGCTAGGACTGCAAGTCTTATTTAACATTTATAAAGAGGTAAGCATCATTCACAAAACTAACAGATCAAAGGGAAAACCCAAATGATGAACTCAAGTTACTATAAAATCTTGGTTAAATTCAACGCTTCTGATTTAAAAATCTTCAAAGTAACCTCCTTAGTTCATAAGGAGTTTCTAGAGTACACAAAAAATACTGTAGACAACTGTGAACTATTTAAAGCATTCATCTTAAAATAGAAACAAGACAAAGATACCCATTCATCACCACCTCCATTTAACACTGTGTAGGGTTAGTCACCACAAGTTAACTGGGAGGGCAGGACAGAAACACAGAAACTGGGTAATCATCCACAGAAGGCTGTTTTAGGTGAGGCTGAAAGTGGTATATGTTATTTTCTGCTAACAAGAGAGGTAAAATCTCTGCCCAGAATGAAATGTAAGTTTTCATGTAAGTCTAGCCATCCTGTCCTACAAACCAAAGTGGAAAATAATTCAGCATTAACTGAAATTGAACACGCAAATATCCCATGACTCAACAATTCTACTCTTAGGCAGAAATGCTTTTGCACATATGTACTATGAGACATATATAAGAATACTTATTGTAGTATTATTCATAATAGAAAACCCCCAATCAAGTATGTCATTCAATAGAATAAATTATTGAACATTTGTAATAGAATACTATATAGTCACAAAAATGCATGTCCCACTTAACAATATAAATCAATCTTAGAAACTTTAAGACATAAAAGGAGCCCTTAGAAAAACGTATGTACTATTTTTATTAAGTTCAAAAATAAGTAAATAGATTTAGGCATATATATATATATATATATATATATATATATATATAGCAAAAGTTACTTTAAAAAATCAAAAGAATAACAGTTATAATATTCAGCATAAAGCATGGATGTCTGATATTTTGGCTTGCCTGGGTTGCACTGGGTGAAATGAAATTGTCCTAGGCCACATATAAAATATATAACACAACTTCTGTAAATAAAACTTCCTTTATTTTTTAATATTTTTATTATAACAGTAAAATGAAATAAAACAGCAAAAGACTCAGTTAAATAATTAAATGAGAAAACATACATGCCTGCTGAATTACAGGCACATGCACGCGCATGCACACACACATAGGTAGGTTGAAATACCATTACTGGTAATTGCTGTGTTACATGTTGCACAATAGCATGTAACATTTGATATCTAGGGCTTTGACTAGACTGACTGTGTATGTGGGCACAGAAAGTGGAGTTAGCACTGCACTAGGTCCTCCCCTACACAACGGCCTTGTCCCTCTATGGTCCCCACTGGGGCACTCTACAATCAAGTCATGAACAGTATGGCTAGAAATCACATTGCAGTGTTAAATGTTTCCAATCTTATAGAGCTGTGTCACTATTTATGTACAGCTGCATGCAGCCCGCATGGCTTAGATACACTGGGCAGAGAGAGAGAAACTAAGGAGAGAAAGGAGTTAAGATAGGCGTATACAGAGAGTTTCCATAGTATGGGTAAACATCCACTTCGTAGGCTGGTGTATATTCTACTGCTTGCTTCATATTAAAATACTAAACAAAGTTTGTATTTACTTATTTAGTGCTGGATATCAAACCCAGGGCCTTTTGCATGTTAGTCAAGTGCTCTGCCACTAAACTACACTCCCAGTCTTTTATCTACTTTTTAATGAAGGGTAATACATTATCAAATGAGTAAGGAGATTAGAGAACAGTATTTATGGATAATAACTTAAAATTTTCAATTAACCCTGGTTACTTTTTATTAAACAAAACATATTTATTGTCCAGATTACCTAAAGAACTATTTTCAAAATTGCTAGTTACTTCACAAATGCAGAAAATAATCTAAACTATAAAAAAACTTATTATTTAATAACCCAATTACTTGTGGCTATTCTTCCCCAATCACATGATCATTCAGCAAATGATGTAGTGTTCATCCTGGATTTTATTCTATTCTATTTTATTCTATTCTATTCTATTCTATTTTTTGGTACTGGGAATCAAACTCATGACCTCAAGCTTGCCAGGATATGGCTGCAGAGCTATGTCCTTGGCCCTGGGTTCTAACTATAGTGCATATATTTTCAAATCATAGAATTATAACAAGGAACAATTAAAGGGTAAAGGCATAATACTATAATTCTAACCAAGATTAAAGTAAAGTACATGCTAAGAGAAGAATACTGGCATGCTCGCCTCTCGAGTAAAGGAGAAAAGAAGGAGGAGTTGTTTTCCAAAGAATCATCTCCTAAGGCATCCCTATTTATAAAAAACTGTCAGGGAAAAAAGTGCTTAGAATCTATTAAATCTTTTTCTCTTAGCACTATTAAATATGTAGCTTCATTAACTGATTAACTGCTATAAATAAATAGCATTTTAAAAAATCATTGAAGCTATGGGATTACAGAAAGTTTTCCATGTAAATTACATGCATAACTATTCCATTTTGCAGTAATTTTGTAAGAGACAAATTCAACACCACATTATTACTTCTAGTTTGTTTGTTTCTTTCTTCTTTCTCTCTTTCTCTCTCTGCCTTTATGCGACAGGGTCTCACTATGCAGTTCAGGTTGGCTTTGAGCTCACTTTGTAACCCAGGCTGGTCTGTAACTCCCAATAATCCTCCTGCCTCTGCCCTCCAAGTGATGGGATTACAGGCATGGGCCACCACGCCCAGCTCACATATTACTTCTATATTGCAAGATAATATCATGTACTAAAACTAGAAATACACAGTAGGAAAAAACCAGACTTCATGAACACTAATGTACAGGTCATTACCTCAAGTGCACAAAAAAATTAAAATTTTACTTCTATAACTCAAATTCTATGTATGTTATAAAAACTGCTATAAATACAATCCAAAAAAGAGATTTACCACAGAAGTAATAATGGGGGGCTGGGGATATAGCTCAGTGGAATAAGTGCCTGCCTAGCAGGCGCAGGGTCCTGAGTTCAATCCCCAGTACCGCCAAAAAAAAAAAAAAAAAAAGAAGTAATAATGGTAAGAAGCAATAGGGTTTGGCGAACAGAAACTCAAATGGGGGGCTGGGGATATAGCTCAGTGGAATAAGCGCTTGCCTAGCAAGCGCAGGGTCCTGCGTTCGATCCCCAGTACCGCAAAAAAAAAAAAAAAAAAAAAAAAAAAAAAAAAAAAAGAAAGTGCTTAAATGGGCCTTGAGAAGTAAGCACAGAAAGAAATACTATCCCTAAAAGAAGCTCCTAAGGATCGGGGATATAGGCCAGCAATACAAGCGCCTGCCTGGCAAGCACAAGGTGCTGATTTCAATTCCCGATACCAAAAAAATAAAAAATAAAAATAAAATAAAAGAAGCTCCTATCTGGAAAGAGACCAAGAGGGAGAAGGCTCAGCACAGTGTTAACAACAGGAATATGTGGCTCTGAGCCAAGGAACATCCCAATTAACGGCTTTGTTAGGACAATGGCAAAGCAGTGAGAACCAAGGCCTGACCACTGTAATAATAAGAGGGAAATAAATACAGATAAGCTCAAGGCTAGTCCCAACAAGTGGCTAATACTTTAATGGATTTTTGAGATTGACAGAAGGGAAAGAGGAATAAGATAAAAGAGGTTAATTATAAAACAGACAAACAATACAGTAGTTTCAAGTCACCCAGACTCTAATGTAAATAGGACTAAGGCTGAGGCATATAAGAATGATTAATCACACATAATAAAAAGGTAAAAGGCCCACGTATAAATTGTAAAATACTTCAAATTAGCAGAAGTGTTTTTACAAACACACAGCTTTTTTTTTTTTTTTGGTACTAGGAATCAAGCTCAGTACCTTATGTTTACCAGGCAGGTACTTGCACTGCTGAGCTATATCCCTAGCCCCATATAGCACATTAGGACGTACCTAAGCCTCCAATTTGTGGGGCTTTCTACCTGTAAATAATGCTTTCAAATCCAATCTCTAAGAACTCACATCTGACATTGCTTCTCAAAAGTGGGTCTTAAATACATTCCCACCTGAATTTCTAGTGTTTTCCAATGTCTTACAGTAAATACTAATGCTACATTCAAAATAGATGATTTACTACTACTTGGTGTATCTCGTACCTTTAAGCATTAAATTTTATGCTATAAAGTTTATAACAAAAGTATGTTAGGTTAACCACACAGAATAAAATTGCTAATAAGGACTCTAATTTATATCACATGGTGCCCACCATATCAGAATATAAAGATATGATGACTTTTACCTTATGGAATATCTCAGTGAGTCATATGGACCCATCATTCTCCATTTAACTACACTGCAATTTCCACATTGCTATCATAATTAACATCATTTATATAGTGCCAGACTATCAATTTAGGCAAAATTTGTCTCCATCATTAAATCACAAAGCAGTCAATTTCCCCAGCAATATTGATTCTCTATCTATTTATAAATCTTTGTCCACATCCTCACCTCCTGCACTTCTAGCTTGCAACCACAGCTCCAGCCCATCAGTATCTTTAAGGCATGTTTAAAAAAAGAAATATTTTGATTTAATTACTTTCCTTCCAATTAATTCTCAGAAGTTTTTTTTAATTGCATAGCTAGACAAATTTAAAATGCATATTCAATATTTTCCCCGCTTTTCCTTCCTTAAGCCTTGCATAAGGCCTTTGGTATTCTACTTACTTATGTATCATATATACCTATTCGTCAAAATTCATACCCTTTAAGAATGCTTTCCAGGCTGGGAATTTAGCTCAGTGGCACAGTGCCTGCCTGGAAAGCATGAGGTCCTGGGTTCAATTCCCAGTACCAAAAAAAAAGAACGCTTTCCAAAAATATATAAATATTTTGTTTGCAATCTTGTTTCTTCAGTTACATTTTAAGTCACCTTTAAATGTTACAGTACTGCTGAGTGGTAGAGCACTTGCCTAGTATGAATGTTACTTTGAAAAGCTGCTGTCAAGTTTTTTTTCTTGTAAATTCTCTTTACTTGTACCATCTTGAACCCTAAAATAAGAACTACATTTTGACAGAGGCTTAATGTTTAAAACAAAGATGACTTTCCCTAAGTTCACTCCACTCTGGTCACTCTTCCTTGAAGAGTTAATATGCTTGCTTAATTTTTTCCATTCTGCACTTATATACAAGACGCTAATATACCAAGATATGATAGCTATAGCCATGGATGTTTCTTTCAATCTTAAATTGTTGCTATTCCTTATACTAATTTCAATTTTTTTGAAACTTTAGTTCACATGTGAGAATGCTGAGAGCTCTCTTCCTGAAATTAATCACTCATCACCTGTTAGTGGTTCATTTTATGTGTCAACAATGCCACTATATCCAGATATTTAGTCAAACACCACCTAAAAGTCTCTATGAAGAAATGTTTTTAATATGAGAATCACATTTATCTTCCATAATGTAGGTGGGCCTCGTCTTATTATTCGGAGGCTTTACAACACAAAGACTAAGGATTGCCTAGGAAGAAGAAATTCTGCCTCCAGCTTGCCATCAGGCTTGAGCTTTAACATCAGCTCTCGTGCAGGTCTTCTACATATACACACACATGTGTGCATGGACACAGACACAAACACAATAACTCTGTTTTCTAGTGAACCCTAACTAATACAAGATTCTTCAGTTTATTTTTTGGTAGTGACTACAGGGGATCCAAAGGTAGGTCCTCATGTCCCCCAAAACAATACATTCACTTAAAAAAATTTGAGTGATTGACATGTGCTACACTTTAAGGATCTAAAGTCAAGGATTTGGGAGAGGTTTAACTAAGAAAAGTAACAAAATTATTGAATAACTATTATTAAGGTTATCAGTTCAGGATTCTACTCATGAGAGCCAGAAGAGGGACATGTAACAGGTTCATGAACCCAATGAATGCTACTTCTTATTTAAAAATTTTTCATTATATTTGACCTGTGGATTTTTCATTATATTTGACTCAATTATCTACTTTAAACTTTACAAAGCAAAAGTGCAAATAAAAACATAGGCCAGATGCAGTGGTACACTCTTGTAATCCCAGCTACCCCAGAAGGTCAGGCCAGGAGGACTGCTAGTTTGGGCCCAGCTTGAGCAACTTAGTAAGATACTGTCTCCAAAAAAAGTGCTGGGATATAATTCAGTGCAAAGGCTGGGGAACACTCAGTCACTGACTCACTAAATAAATCTATAAAATAAAATTTAAAAAGCTAGAGATGTAGTTCACTGCAAAAGTTCTGGGTTCAATCCCCAGTACTGGGGAAAAAACCCTTTCTCTCCCACCCGCCCCAGGGTCTTGCTATATGGTGCAGGCTGATCTTGAACTCACTATGCAGCCCATTAGTGAGGCCCTCAAACTCAAAGCAATCCTCTTGCCTCAGCCTCCTGAGTGCTAGAATTACAGTCATGTACCACCATCCCTGGCTAAATGTGGTAGTGCTAAAATTCTTTTTCGATTATTTCTTTGCATGAATTGAACTGGCTAAGAAATCTTAAAATAGGACTAAGGATAATGAAGACTCTTGTTGCAGTTTGAAACGGCAAATGAGTTAAATGGAATTACAAAGATTAGTTCATAAATTTCAAGCATACCATATGAAATGATTATTATAAAATGGCAAAAGTCTTTACTGCTTTGAAATGCAATAATAACACATTAAGTCATAAAATCCTTTTTGAAACCTTAAGTATATATAAAAAGTGATTACAATTTACATTCTTTACTGATACTTTCAATTAATTTACTGTAGATATTAACAAGTAATATAAAAATTCAGGATTCATGTTCACAATGTGAAATACAACCTCTAAAATGAAACCATTAAAGAATTCCTAATTTAAGCATAATAGTTAAAACTCAATCAGATAGTACAAAATGTTAAGAAAATTAATTTGGAGGGCTTTGGTCTTGTATTTAATTAAGAGATTTCCTTAATTCCCAGTAGTATGAGAAGTTACAAAATTTTATAACACTGAGACTAGTGCACTAGGAGTATTTTATAAAAACTGCTGTCCATATCACTGTGTGACACTTTCTTATATGGGTTAGTGATTAGAAAGAAAACATTCCCCAACTAATAATTATTTAGTGAACACAAACTCCTAATTTTCCATAAGTATTCTTTATCAACCAATAAAATCTACTTTTTCATAACAGGCATACAATAAATATTTGTTAAATGAATAAATTACATACTCATAGGCCTGAATTCCTATAGTCTGAAATCTCATGACTTAGCTCCTAAAACTCTACTTCAGCATTGACACTGTCAAATACATACGTTTATGAAAATATAACAAAGTACATAAAAATATATAAAATGAAAACTAAAACTAAGATATTCTCCCTTGGAACCACAGGCACCTCTATGTACATTCTCCTGAATCTACACAGCATCACACTAATACTTCACGAAATAATTTGGGCAAATTATTAAGAGATATCTGTTGTGCCCATAAAAGCTTGTGGGCAAAAATCTTGCCAAAACAAAAGTTCAACAACCCCTGTGAAGAGACTGAAAAGCTAAAAAGTTCCTAAGAAATCAATCAGAATACCACAAGAGCCTTATTTGGTCCCTTGATAATTTAAAAAGGATTAAACTATAATATCCTTAGGTAAATCACTTAACTGTTAGGACCTTTAATTTCCTCATCTGTAAAAATGGAGGGTGGACACTCAACATTCTATAAATGATTCTACAAAGCAAAACAAATGTATCTTACATGTTCTTTTGGAAGATATGATGCTTCAGAAGCCCTATAAAAATAGCCTTTAACCTTGTTTGATGATGGACAACTTTGGGATTCCAATATAAGGCAGAGATACTTCATATCAAAGGAATTTCCATATTGACAAAATTTTGTATAAAATATCAAGCGAATTTAATGACTGTCTGAAGTGATCCATAGAACTTAAGTTAGCAACGTCTGTAAATTTAAACAGAAGTCAATAAACTGAAAATGTATTTATAAATTTGGAAGTTCTACTTTGTACTCTTCAAAATGAATTAAATGCATTTTTTTAAAATAAAAGCACAAAAACATATTAACAGACACAAATTAGCATAAGAAATAGTACAATCAAAGCTGATTTATAGACAAGGTGACATGGACTCAACAATGGTTGTTGCTTTACCTATTGATATCTTCGAAGTGTATATACATGAACACAGATACAGACATATGAAATTGGTCAAACAATTAATCATCTCAACAACAGAAAAACACAAAAAACAGAAAACAAAAGACAAAAAAATAAAATAAAATAAAAATAAAAACCAACAATAGCTGCTGCTTTGCATATCGGTATCTTCGAAGTGTGTGCTCAGGATAACACATACAGACATACAAGATTGATCGAATAACCCGTCATCAATTATTCCTTAGCATTAATTGATATAATACACTAGTAGAATTAAATGCATTTTAAATTTCAAACTATAGCAAACAGGAAGAGATTATTTTTCTGTCAAAGAAAAATATAATTTTGAAAAACTGAAAATCCTTAGTTGAATATCTCTAACCTGAAACTCTAAAATCTGAAATGCTTGAAAATCTCTAACATTGAGTGTCAACTTAGTGCTCCATGTAGAAAACTCCATATTTGATCCTGTGACCAGTATCAGTCAAAATGTAGGTATACTAAGCATATTATATAAAATCGTCTTTAGGCTACATGTGTAGGATACACATGAAACATAAAAGAATGTTGTGCTATACTTGGACCCCATTCTCAATATATCTCATTATGTATGTGCAAATATTTCAAAATCTGGAAAAAATTTCCAAAATTTAAAATACTTTTGGTCATAAGCATTTCAGAATAGAGCTATTCAACTTGTAACTTATGTAACTATGTTGGCAACTCAGACTTCCAGACAGGTGGTAACTTAAGTATTATGATTATATAATGTAACTATCAATTCTAATGAACCAACTGTGATGAAAATACTTTCTTTAGAATTCCAAATTTAAACAAACACTTATTCCATTAAATTCTCTTCATGCAGACAACCCATTTGAAGTCTTCAGTAAAATTTCAAAACTAAGTATGAGTGATTAAATCATGATAAGAGTTCAATTTTCTGAAAGGTTAGACACTAATCATACATTTTAAAAGTAGAATAGCTGGGAGTGGTGGTGTAGGCCTATCTGTAATCCCAGCACTACAAAGTGAGCTCAAGGTCAGCCTGAACTGCACAGAGCAACCCTGTCTCAAAAAGCCAAAAAAAAAAAAAAAAAAGTAGAACATAGTTTCATCACAAATAAAGATTAGTTAAGTGTGTTGAGCTACAATATGAATTTGTTCATTTATAATTTGTTCATGTATAATTTTTTTGTGTATAAGAAAAGAATTTAAAACTTTTTAAATGTAAAAGAAAGAACACTGAGGGAGCTATCCCTCAGCTATCCCTACGTTACCCAAAGAGGGTAAGAAAGAACAATTACACAATTCTTTAGAGATTAATTAAAAACAGGCAAGTAACACTAGTATTAATTTTTTCTAAATCATCCACAGAAGAAGCTAAAAGAATGCCAGTAACTGCACTTGCAGTCACATTTCAATGTACATCTTTTGTGCAAAGGTCTTTCAGGATTTCTATGGTCTAAAGTGGGCTCTAAGGAAAGTAGAAAGAGAAAATTCTGTGATTATTTTCTGATGAAACAAAGGGAGAGGCCTTTGTAACACTGAATTTTAGGAAAATAATGAGTACTGCAATTGTGACAGCAAATATAAATGCAAACTGATAATGTGGTGTGTTTCTTTTTGCTTTCTTAGTTAAGTTACATCTAATTTTCTCAGTGAAGTTTTTGTTTTTAAATCATAAATCAAGCATTTTTATTACAAATGAGTTCATCCAGTTCACAAAAGAAAAACATTTAAACAAGTTTATGTAACCCAGTAGTAGGAACATAAACTCTGGATTCCTCAATGTTCTACTTACAAGTTATTTAAGAGACCAAATATAGTACTTTGTTTAATTGAATGCAATCCCACAGTTCCCTTACATGAATTGTACTGTAAAAAGTGATGGGGGAATGAAGCAAATATCTGGATCTCAGTCCATAGCAACCTTAACAAACTTACTGTATATCTTCCAGATTCTTACTCCTATTTCATCAAACAGTACTTACTAACAGATGCAAAGATATCAGTAGCAGAGTTAAATCAGAATCTAGATTTAGCTATTTCTTCAGTTTTTAAAGATGTCCTATTTAGAGCTAAGGATATACTGGCCAGGGACTTATGTGGCGGACCTCATATGTGAATATTTATATGCATGACAGTAGGAATTTCTTAAAAACAAGATTTTCCTTATGACTTGCCACAGATCTCCTTTTGTGATATCAGGCATATGACAACTTCTAATGGACTAAGTTTTTGGCATTTATAAAATAAGGATGTTGGAGTAGAGGAACTCCAAGGATAATTCCAGTTAAAATATTATGTAAGTCTACCTATAAGTAGATTCGTGAGTAACAGAACTGGATAAATCCATTTAAGAGTGTATACATAGCTTTGCATATTGGAATAGAAAATAGCAAAGATATAGGTTAAAAAAATGTTTACACTTAAGAGCTTCTTTCATAACCTGGGTTTGGACTTAGGAAAAAGCAGAGCTCAGAAGACTCACTAGTCCCATCCAATTCCCAGAAGTCTCTTTTTATGTTGTCACTAGTCTAATATCCACCCAATCAAAGATAGCCTGATCCAGTCCATCTAGATTAGAAGACTTTTTTTTCTGTAAAGATCTAAGCAGTAAATATTTTAGGTTTTGCAAACTATAGAGTATGTCTCAACTATTCAGTTCCATTATCTGTGAAAGCAGTTATGGACCACACATAAACTAGTAAGTACTATGGTTCTGTTTCATTAAAACTTTATTCATAAGAAACAGACTGCGGGCTAGATTTGGTCCAGAAGCTATGGTTTGCCCACTCTTGGTCTACAGCTCATGAAGAAACAAGATAGTACAAACCAGTTATAAGCAAAGGAGGCACAGTTTTAGAATAGAAAAATACTAAGAAAAAAATTATCATAGTCTAATGTAAGACAGATTATGATAAACAGGCATGGTGATGCATGCCTTGTGATCTCAGTATTCTGGGAAGCTGACAGGAGGATCACAAGTTTAAGCCCAGTTTAGGCAACTTAGTAACTCAGGTCCTGTCTAAAAACAAAATATAAAGAGGTGGAGGTTGGGGTTTAGAATGTAGCTTGGTGTGAAGGCACTGGGTTCAATCCCTAGTATTAGGGGGAAGGAAGGAAAGAGGGAGGGAGAGAAGGAATAAGCACAATACAAGAGAAAGTACCTCTGCAGATTTTCAATAACACCAATGTTTAATGAAACATGTTTCCTTTCCCCGTCAACAGTGCAATGCTTGCAGTCAAACCTCACTTCTAGAAATTACTTATGCCAGCCCTTCTACAAGAGCTAATCCTTGATTCTTCTTAATTCTGGCAAATATACTCCAGGTGCCACTGTATCAAGCTTTTGGTGCCACTTCATTTCTTTCTTCTCCCATTAATCCCAAGCCACAACTTCTCAACCTTACCCATTCTGTGCCTCAAAAGTCATTACTATTGTTACCTAGGAAAAGATGGTAAGGAATAGATAAGAAAAAAGACATTAGAGACATCTAAAAAAAGAGACAGGTGCTGGCTTATTACTAACTTAAATTAAAGTATCTACTTTAGTGGGAACAAAAGTACTTTAAACAGTACTTTATGTAAAGTGCTCCCTCAAGAGACAATCTAGTTATAGTGGAAAGGGGGGGGGCAGTAAGGTTTTCTTATGCTTTTATCTAGATAACTCTGCTTCCAGCTGTGAAACTGATGTTTTTGAAGCTCCGAAGGAGCCTCTACTAGCAACTACAGTTACTGCTTCAAAACAGTACCAAAAAAAAAAGAGGAGGGAATCACAGTTTGAAAAAGAAAAACAGATTTCTTGAATTTCACCAAATGGAGCTCTAGTAACAAGACAGGGTAATAGCTAGGCAAAGGCTTCAACATTATGATTTCTCTACAAGCCATCAGGGTACTTGATCTTGAGGCTTGGTCTCTATACCTCATCCAGGATTGATCTTCAAAACCCAATTTAGTCACTTAAAATAGATAATATCTTATGAACTTAACTAATATTCTCATCAGATCACAGAATTTGCTTTCCAACATAGAAGCTTGCTTGAAAAAACCCTAAGAGCACAAGGTTGCTTAGTAAGTACTATATGAATCTAAGTCTACGATCTTGCCTACAATTTTAACAGAAAATTGCTCATGTTACTCTCCTCAGTAGTTTGTTCTCTAAAAGGTTCCCATCAAATACTGTCACTGGATGGGCTCCAAGAAGATTCTCCAAAAAGGAGATGGGGACCGCAACTCACCCTAGGTAGGTTTGCTGATTCTTGTCACAGAAAATCAATTTCAAGAAGTATCAACGAGAAGCACAGGTAAATTCATTAGACAGTGGTGAAGAATTACACACTCATAGACAAAATAGTGTGCATGGATATATACTATGATCAGGGACTGAGGCTATGTATGTGGTCCTGATGGGACCCTTTAGACAACGAGCTAAGATGTTTTGCCTAAAAATCATCCTTTGAACTCTCTGCATCTTCTTTCATCTTACAGTCAGGTCCTTGCCCTTTGTCAAATCTGTTAACTTATTAATTTATAGTATATTGAATTAGTTTAGAGTATACTTAAGGAATTTGAGTGCTGTGATAGTTAACTGTGCTGTCAACTTGAATAAGAAAAACTTCGTTTATTAAGTTCTGGGTATCTCCGGATTACGGGCTTAGTGGCAAGGAAGACCCACGCTAGGCTTATATTCTGGATGGAATAAAAAGGGAAAGGATAAGGAATCAATGGGCTTGTAGCCTGGACGGAATAAAAAGGGAAAGAAGAAGAAAGTCTGGCTTTTGTTTCTTTGAAGTATCTCTGGTCTCTGCCATTGCCTTTGGACATCCATCTCCAGGCTTCAGTGCAGACTCTTCAGTCTTTTGTGCAGACCCTCTGGCTTCCTGATAGACTTGTATGGGACTCTGCAGTGAACTCCAGCTCTTCATACTTTGATTGGATCCTCCAGCTCTGCAGCACACAGGCTGCCCTTTTGCATTCTCCCACATCTGACTCTGCAGATGGCCACTGTGACCCTATCTTGTAAATCCAACATACATATTTAAATCTGCTCCTCTAATGAACCATGAGTGATACTGATTTTGGCATGAAAAGTTTGTAAATTCATGTGTGTATGTGTGAATATAACATAATATAATATAATTAATATAATATGGTATTTAGTATATGCGCTATCAAAGGGAGCACTTAACATTAACTCTATTCTAGTGAATCATAACTAATACAGATGTGATAGGTCTGGAAGGCAAAAACGACAACAAAGAAGCCTAGCAGTACAAACAAATTTAGGGAGTAAAAATAAGAAATAAAAATACGGACAATACTGGATAACACTGATTATGCTTAGAAATATAGTTTCTCTCCTTCCTACCTAGTTTTATTTCTTGTATGCTTCTTCTTGCTTCTCTTTTCAAATTTATTAGCAATCTCTTGAGTTATTAAATAATTTACTCATTTGACATATGATAATCTATCATGTTTGGGGCACTGTATAGAACATTGAATATATCACAATAAAGAAAACAGACCAAACTTACAACTTAATAGATCTTGCAATCTAAAGAAAAATGAGATATTAAATACACAACTTTATTAGCTGTGTTAATGTGCTATGAAGAAAAAAATAAAAGGTATCTACTAGGATATTAAAAAAAGCTTCTTTGGTATATAAAAAGATCTAATTCTGACAGGAACTGATTCTAGGTAATGAATATACCTAAGGATTCAGTACATTCTCTTTTGAATAACTTCAGAAATCCTCATAATAAAAGCTAAAAAGTAAGTCAGAAAAGATTTGAAAGGTAGTACAAGATAAACAAGGCAAGGCAGGCAAGGACAGATACAATTCAGAGAATTGCATCTAAACTGCCTATCTGCAGAAGAAACAAAGAAGTACAGCAAAGACTGGAGAAAATGAGCAATGATGTAACACATCCAGAAAGATCCCATATGATACACAGATGTCAATTCTCTCCCACACAAATCTTTAAGTCAGTGAGATTCTAATTAATATCCTTCATATGTTTAACTTAAAGAATTCTAAAGTTGATCTGCAAAAATTAATACCAAAGAGGACAAACATTTCTGAAAGACTAATAAAAGACTTTCAAGCTACAACATTAACACAGCATAATTATCCAGTGATACATAATTAGATGAAAAGAACATTAGTATAAACAGATAAACACATGTACATATATAAATCTTATATAATTTTTAAAGGCTGGCTTTAAAATTTGTAATACAAGAAACATTCAGTCAGTGCCATCAGAAATAATTATTTATTTTAGGTGAAAAAATACTTCTGTGTATCATTTGTAAAAATTATGAAAGATTTAAGAGTTTAAAAATATTCAAGCTGTGCCTGCCTGGCAAGCACAAGGTCCTGAGTTCGATTCCCGATAACCCTTCCAAAAAATTCAAGCTGGCTACAGTGTCACATACCTGTAATTCCAGCTACTTGGAAGGCTGGGGCAGAGGGATCACAAGTTCAAGCCCAGGCTGGGCAACTTAGTGAGACCCTGTCTTGATCGAGTCAATTGATGAATCATTCAGGTTAGGAACATAACTCAGTGCTAGAGTGCTCCTGGGTTTAATCCCCAGGGCTGTAAGGTGGGGTTAAAATTCAAATACCCAATAAATTTGTTACACAAAGAAGTCAAAGTATTATAGATAGGTAACAGGTAAAAATATCACAGGCAGTCAGATAGGACTAGGCCCTCAAGGAAGTCAGTGCAAAAGATGAAAACACATTACAAATACGGCTCGAGGTGCATCCGTTAAAGGCCAGGCCTCAAGATATAGATGAAATGACCAGGCCTACATGCCTCCCCGAGGGGTAAACAATAAATTAGAGACTATACTATAATTGTTGTCACCTGGTCCAATAAAGTCCAGACAGACATCAGTCATTCAAGTGGGTGACCAGTACCTCCTAACATTCCTTTTTTAGTTTTTTAGATTTCCATTACGTATTTTTAAAAAACTAACTGTGAATATATACATCCACATTTACTGGAACATGTGAAATGTTTTGATATTTTTATACCAAAAAGAGGAAAAAAAGTTAAAGGAATTAGATACGAATACTTAAATGTTTTAAAACTTCTATATATAGAAACTGCTACAAAATGAAAAGACAAACCAAAAGGGTCAATACATTTGCAAAAAGATAACAGTTAATATTTTAGTACATCAAAAATTCATAAATAATGATATAAAATTGGTAAGTCTCCAATGATTAAGTGGATAGAGGATCTGAATGACAACAAAGCAAAATGCCAATATGTACGCATCAGTATAGCAAGTGCTGGGGTTAGGGAACACTCAACATCATAATGTGGTGAAATGGGCATGCTCATTTGCTAATGGTGAAGAAAAGTAGCATATTAGGGAAGAATTTGACATTAGTAGCAAAAACCTTAAAAATCTTAATGTCGTCCGAGGAAATTATTATATGTTGGGAAAATCTTTAATTCTGGTTTCACAGAAAGCTGGCTTACTAGAGAAGTGGTGTGCCACTGTGGGCAACAGTTTCTTTATTGTAAATATAAACACCAGCCACTAATTCAGAGTTGTGGTATTTTTAAAAGTAACAAAACCTGTAAAAATATCTTTAAAATTGCAGAGCAGAGGGTTGACCTAGGGTCTGTGAAATCTAGAGGATTTCTTAGGTCCAGGTCTATGGCTAAACCTATGTAGATGTTTGTGGAAAGATCTACACCTTTGAGTATACCCTCAGAGAAGTCTCTGACCCAAAAGAAAACTGAAACCACTGCAAGGATACAGCAAAACAAAAGTGAAGATGTTTTTTCCCAGTATCCACCTTGCTCTCTGGCACAGTTCAGCCCCAAATCAGGACTTCACCACGCAAATCCAGGGAGTATTTAAGATGCCATTAAACTTACCCTGCTTATTTCCAAACCCCTCAGAGTACTGTAGTGATTCTTAGGAGATTAATTCATTCTCTGATCTAGTCATAAAGGGAACCTGAAATTAGGAAAAAAAAAAGACATTTATTTGGATCAGTCACATGAAATTAATGTAACCTAACTCAGAAAATGGGGAAAAGCAATAAGTAAGTTTAATATAATTATATCCCCTCTCCCTTTTTTTTGACACTTTTATTTTAAAAGAACAAAAACATATTAACAAACAAAATAGCACAAGAATAGTACAATCAAAACTGAATTACAGACAAGGTGACAGGGAATTAACAATGGTTGTTGTATTACATACTGATAACTTCGAAGTGTATACTCAGGAAAACAAATATAGACATGCAAAATTGATCAAACAAATAAGCATTATCCATTCCTTACAATAAAGTGACCTAAGTCAGTAGTACAACTATGTTAGCTATGCTGCACGTACAAACATGCATACATAATTTTTTTTTATTTTTTTAAAATTTTATTTTAAAGACAAAAGAATGCAGACATATGAACCAGAAAAGCCATAAACAATACAGAAAATACAAAGTTATACAGAATATAGTAGGGAATTAGCACTGGATGTTGTATTACACAGTTATCTTCACATTAGTTAACATGAAAACATTAAAGGAAATATCAAATTATAGAGAAGATAGTAGGAAATTTGCACTGGATGCTGTATAATATAAAGTTATCTTCACTTCTGTTAATACAAAAATGATTGAGGAAATACACAATTATAGAGAACATAGAAGGGAATTAGCTCTGGATGCTGTCCTACATGTTACGTTCACCTTTGTTACTCAGTTACACAGATGATGGCCCATTAGTCATTCAATTTTTCTCCCCCCTCATGTCTGTTGCCCTACCACTCAATCAGTCATCTTCCCTGTGATAATAACTGTACTCCTGGGTTTATATCCTTGGACTCTCGCCTTGGGAAGAGATATAGCTCTCTCAGACTATACTATAACATACATGGGTGTACACAAACCGCCATGGTTGGAGGTGGGAAAGCACATATGCTCACAGCGGACCGCCCAACTCCACCCTGTCGTCATGCTATGGGTGGGGGCAGGTCCAGTCCATGAGGTGCCCTGAGCGGGGCCCACAGCGGAGCAGCCGTGGGGCCCACTGCAGAGCAGCATCGGGGCCCACTGTGGGGCAGCCGCGGGGCACGCGCCCCCATTGGGGCGCCCTCTGTGACCCTTTTGGCTCTGTCCCGTTGCCTTGATGCCAGAGGCCCTTTCTTCTCCCACCTCCTCCTGATCTCCAGCATTACCGTCCCCACTCCTTGCAGCTGGGCAATGGGTCTCCAAAGCTGAAGCTACAAATGCCGAAACGAGGGTGTGGGCCAAGGGTGTGCTTGGAGCGGCGACCTCCTCCCTCTCCGTCTCGTCTCCCTCCGACTGCGCCATGGCAGATCTCCGATCCCCTCCTCCAGAGGAGGTTTTACTTAGTCTTTCCAAGGGTTTCAGTTCCCATTTCAGATCCTTCTCGAGTTCAGGATATCCACCTCTTTCCTTTCTGTCCTTCACATGTTGCTGTATTCCTATGTCTGAGTGGCATTCCTCTGGGAGGTTCTCTCTCTGCTGCCTACCCGGTCGCCATGGGTTCATACAAGGTCCATATATGTAAGCAGTATGGAGACACTCTTGTTGCTCGTATTAGTAGTTTGGGGTGTGTCCTGAAGCCCGTGGACTCGTCCCATTGCTGTCAGGAACAGGTGGTGATTGCGCAGGCCACCGAGGCTCAAGGTGCTCACAGAGGGCGTTCAGGGTGGGAGCTGAAGCCCAGTAACTCAGTTCATGCTCCCTGCTTGATGTTGGAGTGAGAAGGGCGTGGGGCCGTATGATCCGCAGCTCTCTCTTGCTGTTGTGCTCCAGTTCCCGTTTGTTCCTTGGCTGGATCCCTGGGAGTTGCTGTGGCTCTGGTGTCGCTGCCGATGAACCCCCACCGCTCCCCACTGGCAGCCACCCACAGAGTGGAGAGGCAGGAGGCCACAGCCTCGAGGCAGGCATAGAGCTGGGTGTGGTGGGATGTGTACTGGCTGCTCTGGCTCCACCTTGCCTCCAGGTGCTGATTAGGAAGGTTGCTGCAGAGTGGGGACTCCGCTTCAGTGGCTGTTGCAACCTTTCATCCTCAGGCTGGATTTGACAACAGTTCCCAACCACCATTGCCTCTTTTCCTGGCTGCGCCCTCTCCTCTCCAGTTCTGGACCAGCTCTTGGAACTCCGCTCTCCCCTGGCCGAATTGGGAGGTCTCCATGAGCGTGGGTCTCCGAAGCTGAAGCTGCGATTGCTGGAACGAGGGCTTGGGCCTAGAGTGTGTTTGAAGCAGTGGCTTCCTCTTTCTCTGTCTCTTCTCCCTCCGACTGTGCCGCGGCGGCCCTCCAATCCTTTCCTCCAGGAGAGGTTTTGCTTGGTCCTTCCTAGGGCTTCAGTTCCCATTTCAGATCCTTCTTGGGTTCTGGGTACACACCTCTCTCCTTTCTGTCTTCATATTGCTGTATTCCATTGTCTGGGTGGTAATCCTCTGAGAGGTTCTCTCTCTACTGCCTACCCGGTCACCATCTTCCCGGAAGTCTCCCCCCTCCCTTTTTTTGAGACAGGGCCTCACCATGAAGTTCTGACTTTGCAGCTCAGGCTGGTCTGGAACTCTCACACTGATGCTCCTACCTCAGCCTCCCAAGTGCTGGGATTATAGGTGTGGCCCTAAAGCACTATTCTTAACTCACTAAGATATACACAACTAGCTTGATCCCCAGTAACAAAAAAAGTGTAATTAATATATAAACTGCACTCAAACATTTCTTTTAAAGCTAACAAAAACTAGAGATTACATATACATTTTTAATAAAATGAGATATAGAAAATTATCACTTTCTATAAAATAATTTTAAAAGTAAAAGATTAATTCTGAAACATACCTTCATTTCTAGAGATGAGCTATATTTCATTTAAAAAAATTCAAAGCCTAAAATTGAGTCACTGTAACAAAAATTCTGACCAATCAAGCAAATGCAACTACAAGGGATTTTAAAATATTATAATTATATGTAAGCAAAGAAACTGAAAATTAAAAATATTTGATGACTTCTACTTCTTAGAAGGTAAAATAGATGTACTCTTTCCCTATGTGTCCCCTTGAGTAAAACTGAAAGCCCTGGCTACATATAACATATATAAGGAGACTGAAGTTAGAGATAAGGTAGACTGGTATGCAGATCTCAGGATCCAAGAAAAGTGACCGACTAGTGAATTCTAGTTTTCTTTTGTATATTACCACATATATCCTAGACTTGGAGCTTAAGAAACTGGTAGCCCAGATCAGACACCTCCCACCAAAAAGAAATAAAATCTCAAACCAAACAAAAAGATCAGGAAAGAGATAATCTTAGACAAAAAGCTGTTACACGTCACCAAATGTCATTAAAAAAAAGCAAAACTGTGCTCTCACTCCCACCAGCAAAGGTCAAAAGGAAGCCTAGTTTGAGTCACCCTCCTCAGGTGACAAGAGGGTACCCAATTCTAGGTATTACAGTCATGTCAGAGAAGACCAGTAGGGTGGGCCTGTGGGGTCAGTCCCTGCCAACTGATAATGCAACTTCACCTCCCTTCGCTGTCAGTGTAAACCACATGGTGGTAACAACACACCCCTTCCTTTCTCTGCTTTAGGTTGGTGTCTTAGTTACTTTTCTCTCATTGCCGGGACAAAACACCCAACACCCAAAGTTAAAGAAGGCAAGGTTTATTTAGCTCACAGTTTGTAGAATTTTCAGTCCACAATCAAAAGCAGGGTGGCTATCTTGGTTACTTTTCTCTCGTTGCTGAGACAAAATACCCAACACCCAAAATTAAGGAAGGAAAGGTTTATGTAGCTCACAGTTTGTAGAAGTTCTAGTCCACACTCGGCTGACTCCAAGGCAGACTGGCACATGGCAGATGGCAACAATTCACGACAGTGGAAAACAGCAAAAGCAGCAAGACCAAAAAGGGGAGAGGGAAAAGCCTCCTTTCTTCCCTTATATTGCATACAGGCTATTAGCCCCTGGGCAGGTGTAGCACTCACACCCATAATCCCAGCAGTGGACCATGAATCAATCAAAAACTCTAGAAGCCCACCTCATGAGTGCATGAGGCTTAACATTCTGCCACTGGCCCTCTAAAGACTTACGTACATCCCTCTATGCAAAAGGCACTTTAGTCCATCTCTGAGTTGCCAAAGTCCTAACAGTTTCAGCATTGCTAAAAAGTCCAAGTCCCAAGTTTCCTCCAACATCTAAGGCAAACTCTTAGCTGTAAGCCCCTGTACAAATGAAAAGTTAAACACTTCAACATTCAATGGTACAAAATAAACATTACTGTTCCAAAAGATAAAAACGGGGATACAAAGCATTGGGACCAAAGCAAGTCCAAAATCCAGCAGTGCTAACATTAAGTCCTATAGTTCCATGTAGAACATATGAAGCAATCTGTGATGAATTGAGAGCTTCAAAGGGCTTGTATTGCTCTATCCCTATGGCACTTACATTGGTTATATCTCCCACGGCTTCTCTCTTGGGCCTACTATGCTCCCTCTTTGCAGCTTTCCTCAGATAATCCATGTTCTTGGCTTTTCCAATCTTCTAGCATCTCCACTGCACTTTTGGCTTCAGAATCACTGCTTTACATACTGCCCTCTCAGGGGCAGACTGCCTGGCCTCCCAGGCCTTTGGAAACTGAGGTGGAAGTCTTTTTAACATCTTAACTCTTGCATTCTCCATGTCCCTAAAACCAGCGCCATGTGAGTGATCCCAAGGTCTGCTGCCAGCTGAGGCAGTAGCCAGGTTTTCTTTTCTATTGGCTGTAGGGACTGAGTGCCTGGATCGCTGAGCACTCTGAATTCAATTATGAGAAGCAAATTCTCTAGGCTGCCACCATTCTAGAACCTGGTGTGGCTGCCACCATATCAGCACCTGATGCTCTGCGGCTTTCTCCTCAAAGCAAAGTCATTCACTTTTGCAGTTTTGAGGCTACAAAGGTGGAGACTTCCTACTTCTTGTGATGCCCTCAGGCCATCTTTTCTATTCTCTTATTCCCTCTCAGCAATTAAGATCTCTACTGCATCTTTGCAGTCCACAGCTTTATTGGAGCTTCTTTTCTGGCCAAACTCACAACGTTTCAAATCATCCTGCTGGGCTCTTTGCTCTTCATTCCCAACATAAATCTGGCTAAAAGCCCCCAACAATAGCCATGCCACTGACTCAACATTTGACTGCCTTGAATTTTCTTTTTCCAAGACTAAGTAGTCTGCTGCCCTTAATCACAGTCTCAGGAAAAGTCTCTGGACACAAGCAAAATGCAGACAAACTTTCTGCCAAGCCATCACACACATCATCTGGAGTCCAACAACCAATAGTCCTTGTTCCCAGCAGAAACCTCCCAAACTCGTTCTTTACCAGCAGGTTTTCTATCAGCATTCCAGTCTTTTGAGCTCAGACCAGAATCTCCCGTACAGAACAGCCTAAGGCATTCCAGCTCTACTCTTTCAGGCAACATCTCTGAACCTTTCCAAACTCTTCCCACAAACCATTCCCAAAGGCTCTTGAACCACATGGTCAGGTATAGTCACAGCAACAATCCCACTCCTTTCAGGTATAGTCACAGAAATGACCCTACTTCTTTGGTACCAAATTTTGCCTTGGTTACTCTTTTTTTTTTAGGTTACTTTTCTCTTGTTGCTGAGACAAAATAGCTGACACCCCAAATTAAGGAAGGAAAGGTTTAGTTAGCTCACAGTCTGTGGAGGTTTCGGTCCACACTCAGCTGGCTCCACAGCCGACTGGCACAGGGCAGAGGGCAGCAGTTCATGGCAGGGGAAAACAGCAAAAGCAGCAAGAGCAAAAAAGAGGAGAAGAAAGCAAGCCTCTTTCCCTCCCTCATACTGCCTGCAGGCTACGAGCCCCGAGGCAGTGCAGCATTCACACCCACAATCCCAGCATCCAACTGTGAGTCAACCAAAAATGCTAGAAGCCCGCCCCATGAGTGCATGAGGCTTTGGGGGGACGTCCAGACACAAAACCATAACAGTGGCACATGGCAGAGGGACAACAGTTCATGGCAGCAAAAGACAGCAAAAGCAGTAAGTGAAGGAGAGAGCAAGACAAGTCTCTGTCTCTTATGTTGTATCCAGCCTACCAGGATTAGGATGGTGTCAGTCCAATCAGTGGACTGATCCAGCAATAACCCCACCCCTTAATCCCAGCACCCTTAATCCCAGCATTACACTACAAATCAATCACACACTCTAGATTTAGCCACCTCCAATAAAACCCTATGACTGCATGAGGCTTTGGGGGGACACCTCGACACAAACCATAACAGCTGTAACAGCAGGCCTTTCATCGCCTCTAAGAGACCCTCACCTTTCTGTGGAGGCCAGGTAAAGAATAATAATGAGGAACTCCTGCCCCTCCTGGCCAGGTACGATTGGTGAAGGGCAGAACTCTTATCTCTGGCTAGGAATAATGAATAATCAAATCCGAATTTAAGTACACAGAGAGGCAAAGAAAGGAACGTTTACTTCTATCCATGGGGCAGTAATGAAGTACAACACTCCCTTCTTTTCCAAATCGGAGCAGTTGCAGAGGAAACTAGCTAGGTCGGGACATTTAAACAGAACGTAAAACCCAAAATGTCCAGGTCTCAAAACTCACTCACCACACAAACAACCAGTAGTATCTCAAACTGAATAAAAAAGATAATCCATAGAAGCCAATGCCATGACAGAGATGCTAAAATTCTCTGGAATAATTTTTTTAAAGTGTTCATGACAAAAATGACTCAAGGAGCAATTACACACATACTTGAAGCAAAAAAAATTTAAATGGCTCACAAAGAAAGGTATACACCAGATATAGATATAGCAAAGCAAGAAAAGATATGAAGAAGAAACAGTGAATGAACATTTCAGAACTGAAAAATTTAATAGGTAAAGTAGAAAATTCAGTGGATAGATGGAATAGTAGAATAAAAGGGACAAAGGAAAGAATTCCTCACCTGGAGGACAACACGAACATCTCCAACTTGAAAAGAGAGAAAATACACTAAAACACATAAACAGAGCCCAGGACCTGTGTGACTGTAACAAACAGGTATCTTTCATGTCATCAAGTCCCAAAAGGAGAAGAAATGGGCCAGGGGTGGAGACATTACTCCTAAGAAACAAATTCTAACTTCCCATGCTGGGCAAACACATAACCGTAGATTCAAGAAGATGAGTGAACTATAAACATTATAAACCAAATTATGCAGACTAAGCGATATCACAGTTAAACTTCTGAAAACTAAAGACAGTATGTAACAAAGAGAAGCAACGTTTTACCCATAGGGGAAAAACACAACTGCATATTTCTCATTAGCAAGAAAGGAGGGATGAAGGAAGGGACACATTTTTCAATGAAGTCCACACCTGATTACCTGTGTTTGTTTCTATGTTCCCCCCCCCCCTCTTGTTTCTGACTGCTGCCATGCCTGGAATCTGAGGACTGAATTTAAGATATTGAGTCATAAAAATCATAGAGGATATAAATGATATTATGGAAGATTTAAATTTCTCAGTAGTAGGAGGTAGTTCAATCAACAATTTTATTAAGCTTGTTGCTAGTTTGAAGTACATTTTCAGTCTTCTTAAGACCTGTTCTATATTTGGTTTACCCTTGTTACTAAGACTTAATTGTTCAGAAATTTGTACTGAAAGGCTAGGGCATTTTCCAAGGCTCCTCTCCCTACAGTGCTACAAGAATATTAAAAATTCTGCTTGGTTCTCAGTCTCTTAGCATCCACCTCCTGCTCAACTTTTCTGCCTACTGGCTTCTGCTGCTTTCTAACTTGTTATAGCTTCTAGAGGAAACACGGTACAGAGTTTGGGGCTCATTTCTATATGACTGCTTTCCCTTCAGGAATTTGGCCACTGCAGCTCCAGGTACCATGGTAACCATGAAGTCTCAAGTTCTCTCCATTCAGGTAAGAGTACCTAAAGCTCTTGCCAACTTTACTTTTTTACCAACCTCTACTGGTTCAACTTTCCCACCTCTTGGTGATATCAAATATAAAGTGATGAAAACTCCACCAGAGACAACTGACATGACTTTTTACACTGATAAAATTCAAAATTTAAAAATAAAAACTCTTAGTAAGTCAAACAAACAAAGAACTCTACTTTGCTAAAAACTATCAAACACACAGTAAACATTAAACTTAGTAAAAATATAGACAAATTTTTGTACATCTTAAAAACAAAATAACAATGAGAAACAAACCTTAGCTAACACAATAAATCAAGAGAAACAAAATAAAACATTAATTCTAAAAAAGGAAAAGACTCTCTAAAAGTTACTTGCATACATTTAAACATCTATACCTAAAAAATGACAATTGGATGGAATATTATTGAAGTAGTATGTATGCTCAAAAGTATGTCAAGAAATGACAGATAGAAACTTGTACTTTTAGGTTAGGGGAAGTGAGGAAAACAGGTAATAACAATGAACATAACAGAGAGGTAAACTGTGAATAAAGAAATGAACAATAGGTATAGTAAGGATATAGTATTCTAAATAATATCCAAATAGCATGCTAACAGAAATTTTCATGCTTTTTATGAAGTTGGTTAGAAATACAGAAAAAAAGAAATGCATATACACATATATTTAAGTGTAAAGAATACAGACTTTTGAAAAAGAAAAAAAGTAAGGTTGTTTGTACTATCAAATATGAAAATTATTTCATGCTATGGTCATTGGTAATAGGTGGTGGTGTATGAATACAAAAGTAGATCAAAGAACAGGAGAGAGATTGCAAAAACATACTCCTGTGAATAGGGGCCTCAGTCCATATGCCTATTCCATCAAGTGATGCTGCAATAATTGGCAAGTTATTTGAATAAAAATAAACAAGAATTATATTTCACACCATCAGGAAAAAAAAAGAATGGTCAAACAGGTTAAATTTCCCAACGTGAAAATTAAATCTCAAATTATCAGACAAAAAAGTATGTGGGGAGAGGAGGAAGAAGCTTTTGTAACAAGAGTTTCAGTTTTGGAAGACAAAAAAGGTTCTAAAGACTTATTGCATAACAATATGTATTTTTTCCAGCCCTGGGGATTAAACACAGGGCTTTCACATTGAGCTACATCCAGAGCCCATTTTTATTCTTTCAGACAGGGTCTCACTAAATTCCTAAATTAACCAGGTTGGGCGCCAACTTGGGATCCTCCTATCCCCACCTCTTAGGGGTGCTGGGATTACTGGCCTACACCACCACACTCAACCTGCATATTCTCACACAACTATATGACTAACATGGTGATTTTCTTATGTATTGTTTAACAATAACTTTTTTCAAAGTACTAGTATTCTTATGCATTTGAGCAAAGAAGCTCCTCTCAAACTAAAACGTATACATAGATATAAAGAAAAAAAGATTGATAATTTTGGGTATTTTAAAACATTTTTAAGCAATTTTTGTGGAAAAAATATGAATGACTTTAAAAAATAGGAAAATAACCTCACTCATAATTAGGGGAAGTAATATTAAAAACAAAAGATATTCTCTACTAGTCCAATTTTTTAAATTGTGAAATCTTGATACAAGTCTAAAATGTGAATTTGTACTCTGATGATAATGGTAAAGACTGAAACAACAGCTCTGAAAGACAATGAGGCAATAGCTTCCAAATTAAGTATACATACACCACCATGTACCTCTTCACAGATGATCTAAGCACTATCTATAAAATAGTTTTGACCAGAGGAAAAATGATCACACCTGAACCTCTTCAAGGTTTATAGCCAACTCAAAATTTATAGGAAATATCAAGAACAGAAAATATACTAAACAATGCTATAGATATACAGTAAGAAAGGGTTATAGCATGCCAAAATTGTCAAGACAGGTAACTAGCTCTCTTCACTCAAATACACTCCAAAATTTAAAAAAAAGGCCTATAAATCAATCACAATGTGAACATTATTTGGATTCCAATTCAGACGAAACAGTAACCACACAGAACAAAAATGTTTTTGGCGTAAAAACAATTAAAAATGTGAATACTGAATACTTTGGTTTTTTTTTTTTTTTTTTTTGGTGGTACTGGAGATCGAACTCAGGACCCTGCGCTTGCTAGGCAAGCGCTTATTCCACTGAGCTATATCCCCAGGCCCGACTGAATACTTAATAACATTAAATAATTACTCTTAATTTTAAGTATAATAACAGTATTCTGATCATGCATTTTCAAAAAGAAAGAGAAGACCTTATCCTTTTCCAGATCCATAATGAAATACTTAAAGATCAAATGACATATGTCTGGGTTTGATTCAAAATATGAGGGGTAGAAAGTGGGTAGAAGTATAGATACAAACAAAATTCACCACAGACTGACAACTGTTGAAGGAAAGTAGTTCATACTCTATTTTGTCTACTATGGCATATGTTTGAAATTTTCCATAATAAAACATATTTCAAATGCATATACTATATGACTCAGCAATTCCACTTCATCTTCTCTAAGAAACTCTCCTGTGTGTGCATAAAAGGACACACAGAGCCCCTTCTTTCTTTACTTCAATAAAACCATAGTATAGTTGTAGTAGAAAATGCAATGCAGAAACTGACAACAAAAAATATAGATCTCTATGTACTAACTCCAAACATGTTATTGAGAGAAAAACAACCTATTCCTAATCTATGTAAATGTAATATTTATAAAAAATAACCTATACAATAGTACATATTTCTTATATATGCATACATGTACATATATATTGTGTATACTTATGAAAGGACAGAAAATATTGAAAAGATAGATAGCAAGTCTTCAAATTGTGGTTACCCATGGAAAGACTGGGAAGGAACCAAGAATGATAACATTTTAAAAAGATAGATAACATTTCAAAAAGAATTATTCCTTTAGTAAAATTAATACAAAAAGAACATTAATTCACATTTTTCTTTCTTTCTAAGTCATTGTATCTTTTTCTGCTTCTGTAGGTAAACAAAATGAAGAACCTTCTCATAGAAAAAGTAGCCATACATCACATCATTCTCTGTATTACAAACCAAAAGCTCATAGTTAAGAATGTAATCAGGACAAGAGCCATGCCATGTAATGGAGAGTTGAGAAGCAGAGAGCTGTGATACCCTTGTAGAGCACCACACTGCAGTATCCCGCAGCCAACTCTGTGTCCCCTAAGCACAAGGTAGCAGAAGCATCAACCAAGTGACAGACCTGACTGTGGACGAGGCCAATGATCTGGGAGAGAACGTAAGACCTGGAGAGTTGGCAACTTTAGGGAAAAACAACAGAGGAGTCACAGCAGCACAAGCCCAAGAAAAGCCCATGCCTATTGTAAACTATAAAAACAGTGTGGGGTTTTACTTGGGATTCTGTTACAGTAGGCTATAGTTGGAGAAGAAATCCACTCTAGCATCTCCTGCAGTGCCACAGTGACTTCAGTCAGGTGCCACTTTGGGAAAAGGTTAATTGTTTAAGACTGAACCACTGAACAACTAAACAACAAGTGCACTCCAGGGTTACCCTACCATAGGGACTGGGTGAGAGAGAGCCATTAGAGACAGCCACCGAGAGGGTGAAGATAGACATAGACCCCCTGAGACATTCAAGTTCACTCTAGGAAGGACACAAGACCCTGCCCCCTTGGTGATAAACCAGGCTGTGTGAGTGTGGCTTTCAGAAGTGGCTGGATCTAGAAGGGCAGGCATTAAGTCAGCAATCTGCTTAAACCCCTACCCTGCTGGCTACATCTAGCAGAAACCAATCGTTGCAATGTTTTCTTCATTAATCAGTGTGAGCAAGAACATGCCTCGGCTAGGATGGCTGCCACCACCTGGGGTTTATGAAGAGAGGGTCCTCTGGAACAGGTGGGAGCACCTCACAAATCCACAGGCCATAAAGCTAGGTGGAAAATATCATGAGTTGCTGCTTCCAAGACTGCAGATGCTGGAAAGAAAACATTAACTGAAAAACACAGAGGATGGACAGCAAAAGTGAGGACAGTGTTAGAACTAGAAGACAGGGCTGTTGGCAGTGACCAATTAATGAGAGATACCTTAAAAACAAGAGAACATGAAAAATTTACCTAACAGCTCATGGATGACTGGAATTAGTGAAAAATCAGAAGACAGCACAAATGGCATAAAAATCCTGTTTACTAAAATTGTAGAAAACTTTCTCAATAAGAGGAAAAGAAAGGCATATAGAACCCCAAAGAGCCACAATCAAACAAAAACCTCTCCAGACACATTATAATCAAAATCCCAGAAGTTCAACACAAAGAAAATCAAAAGCTGTTATAGAAAAACAACAAATCACTAATAAAGGTAAACTCATTAGAATTACAACAGACTTCTTAATATAAACCTTAAAGGTCAGGAGAGCTTGAAATGAAGTGTTTCAAGTCCTAAAAGAAAACAACTTCCAACTCTGACTGATATATCCTGTGGAAACTATCTTTCAAAAGTGATGGGGAAATAAGGTCTTTCCATGACAAAGAACACCATAAGAAATTCACGGCCATCAACGCACTCCAGAAACTTTTCAAGGAAATTCTAGAAAGAGATAAGAAAGTCCACATTACCAAAAAGTCTAATAAAATGAATATATTAGACAAGGTGGGCAGTGAAACAGATAGAATGGGGGGAGAGAAGGAGAGAGGGAGGAAAAGAGGGAGGAATGAATGAAGGAGGGAAGGAAGGAGAGGAAGGAGAGGAAGGAAGGAAGGAAGGAAGGAAGGAAGGAAGGAAGGAAGGAAGGAAGGATAAAGAGCAAGGGAGGGAAGAGGGGAGGGGAGGGGAGGCAGGCAATCAGCAACGGGAAAATAATACTATGACAGGAATAAGTCAATAGCTTTCAGTAATAACTTTCAATATGAATGGACTCAAGTCCACGATCAAAAGACACAGATTAAGAGAATGGATCAAGAAACAAAATCCAATGGTATGCTGCATACAAGAAAAATACTTACTCCAAAAAGAAGTTCACAGACTAAAACTCAAAGGATGAAAGATAATATTCCATGCTACAAGAACCTGAAAACAAATAGAAGCAGTTATCCTATTTTTAGACAAAGTAAACTTCAAGATAAACCTGATCAGAAGAGTCAAAGAAGGTCATTACATATAGGTTAAGGGAAAAACTCAACAGGAAAAGATAATTATTAACATATATGATGCCGAACACTGGTGCACTCAACTTCATAAAACAAACATTAATGGATATAAAAGATCAGATAAAGATCAACATAATTACAGTGGGGGAACTCGCTATCCCACTGGGACAAATAAATCAACTAGTCAAAAAATCAACAAACAAAATATCAGAGTTGAACCAAACTTTCAAACAAATGGACTTAACAGATACTTACGGAGTTATACCTAATAACAAGTAGAATTTCTTCAAACTAGAATACTAACCCTTAAACCTTGCTTAAATAAATGTAAAAAACTGAAATTTAACTACAAACTAAAAATCGATGGGAAAAAAACCCTCAGAAATCATCCAAACACATGGAAACTCAACTACACACTCAAGAATAGCCAATGGGTCACAGAAGAAATCAAGGAAAAAATTAGACAGTTCTTAGAATCAAACAGCAATGCTAATACAACATACCAGAACCTGTGGGACACAATGAAAGCAAGCCTAAAAGGAAAGATTATAGTAGTAAATTCTCATATCAGAAAAACAGCAAGTCCAAAAAAATAACCTATGATGTACTCTCAAGGTCCCAGTAAAACAAGAATAATCCAAATCTAAAGCTAGTAAAAGGAAATTATAAAAATCAGAGCAGAAATTAATAAAACTGAAACAAAAAAGTACAAAGAATCAATGAACCAATAACTGGTTCTTCAAAAGAATAATCAAAATAGACTACTCTTAGCCAATCTTATCCAAAAAAGTAAAGACCCAAGTCAATGCAGTTGGAAATGAAAAAGGTAAAGTCATAATGGATAGTGCTGAAATCCAGATTATTTTTTTTCTTCTTTGGTCCCGGGGATTGAACTCAGGACCTTGCTTTTGGCAGGCAGACACTTGTGCCGCTGAGCTATATCCCTGGCCCCAGAAGATTATTAATCATGACTTCAAAAATCCATATTCCAGTAAATTAGAGAACGCAAAAGAAATGGATAGGGCTGGGGATATAGATCAGTGGCACAAGCACCTGCCTGGCAAGTGCAAAGTCCTGGGTTCTATCCCTGATACTACCCCCCCAAAAAAGAAGAATAAGAAGAGAAAATGGATAATTCTTTTTTTTTTTTTTTTTTTTATTTTATTTTAGAAACATAAAAGTACAAAAACATATTGACAAACAGACACCAATTATCATAGAAAATAGTACAATCACAACTAATCTATAGACAAGGTGATATGGTCTCAACAGTAGTTGTTGTTTTATCCATTGATATCTTCGAATTGTAGATGTATGGACCGATATACAGACATGCAAATTTAGTCAGACAGTTGATCCTCTCAACAACAGAAAAAAAA